>OY987276.1:3547639-3764086 GCA_963920785.1 Sphagnum contortum | reverse complement strand
CAGCAGCAACTGCACCCATCCACAAACATACATAGTCCAGTCAACTCAGCTACAGTTAAGAGTCATGACCAGTGAAATTGTCCAGCTCCAGCTTTTGAAGAGAAGCTCCAGTCTCTCACTCCATGTAGGCTATGTGTTCAAATAATTACACTGTAATAATCATTGGAACCTCACCACCCCCAAAAAGAGACGTGAACAGTGTGGGGCTGTTCAGTTTGCAGTCCTCCAGGAATAGTATATTCATGATCAGAAATGCAGTTTTGATTTGTGTTTATGCAAAGTGTTTATGTTATGTAAAATGATGTAAAAGCACATCATCTGGTAAGAGATCTCTAATCTAATCACCAGTAACCCACCTCCAAATCTGGTGGCCATGGTTCTTCATTCTCACCTGCTGTTGTCTTTTAGTGCAAAATTTTCCTTCTTCTTTTATGCTACTTCTTCACCTATCAAAGTTCACCTGCAGCAAATCGTCTGTCAAAATTCCTCAACAAAATGTATCATTGTATTATAGTGAAACAATGGAGCACAATTGCCTCTCATTACTTGTCATGTTCAGAGAAGTTGGGTGTGGCCAGTATCTAGTAACAAACAAACTTACCGTACTTATGATGCTGTGGCTTCTTTGTCGGTGTTGCTGCAAAATACAACAGCAGAAAAAGGTCAGCCACTAGGTACTTCTCTCCATACAAAAGGCCTGCGGGCACGGTGTGTAGTAGGATGACCCTTGTATTGCACTTAAAAAGTGACACATAATCAATGTCATCCTGTAGTTTCTGAAATGGTTGAATTGCCAGAAATCCAAAGGTAGCAACAAAATACATATGAGAAGTTCAATGTACCTTGTTGCCTATTTTTTATGGACAGACTTCAAAGGGAACATTGGGGAAGAAGATTCAAAGTCACACATCAACTGTACAACACTGCCAGCCAGAGCTCATCAAAGTGACAACTGTGGTCAACTCCAACTTGAAAACTTCAAATTCTGTTTTCAACTCTATATCTGACACTGAGGAATGAAGATGCTAGGAAACCTGGTCCAACTCTCAGGCTTCAATTCAATTCCTAGCATGAGACAGCTCCTATGGTTTTGGAACGACAGGATTGAGCCATTACAAACCCATGTCAAACTACACTGCAAAATCAGAAGGGAGTGTCTGGATGCACAAGTCCAGTGAGCATGATGTGCTCTCAGTGACCTCAAGGATCTTTGCAGCTAGCCTCCAATGACTCCCACACAGGGAACTCTTCCTTCCATAGAGTCTGGAAGCCCTGCTCCTCATGAAAAGCATATTGCTTCCTTTCCATACAGGCAATGTTTCTATGTGGCTTTTCACAATGCCAGCATTTCCAGCATGATAGTCATCAGCCTGTATGGGAGAATGGTGCATCTGACAGAAGTCAATGTCTGCATGGAGAAGGTACTCAGGAATAACTATGTAAACTGAGTCCTCCTAATGGAACTAGCACATTATAATCATTCAATGCTGGTACCATGTTTCTTGCATGACACATAGAACACATCACAGTGGACACAGTCGTTGAGAACAGAAACCATCAGAGAATTTGTCACAATATGTCATACATCAGTTCCTGAATGTTCATGTAGTACACAAATGGACATTCTGAGATCACCTATTAGAATGTGGACAAGACCCTCTGTTAAACCACAGAAAGTTGTGAGGCTCATTTCAACCTCAATTGTCAACAACTAAAATCTTTGTCAGCAAGGATCAGCAGTATCAGAATTCTCTAGCAATTGACAGCTGCTGAAGTTGTATGTGTTGACCTCATTTTCGAAACTTTCTTGCACGATGAGTAACAGGTTGGACACAAACACCTCAGAAAGACTCCACCAGCTGTAGCTGTCCATATAGCCAGAGTAAAACATATGGAGCATCTTCACAAGCTTCATCTTCAGGTGCAAATTGCCATAGCATTCCCCTCCTGCAGAATAATCACTTCCTAGAATGTCTTATGAAATGACCTACAACCAAAAACATGGATGTACTAAATGGACTATGTAAATAACCACGTTCCAAAGCCCACAGCACTTACATACCTTCACAACTTAAGAGGACGCCAATGCAGACTGACCTCTGGGCTGTCGCCTCAGTGGCATGACCTAGGTTTTAACACCAGGCTTTACCATGGGTGCTTGGCGCCTGGCTGCAAGCTTTGCTGCAACATCTTGATCTGTGAGAGGGAGGTAATAGATATGGGGCTTGGCTCGTGTCTTCTTGAACAGATCATCTAAAGTTGGACCCTGAGACTCAATCTCTGCAGAAACCACACATCATCAAAAAGCTGCCAGTCAAAACACTAACAAACTTTATAGATGTTAGACAAAGTGGCTTTGCAGATTAGCACTTCACAAGCAACTCTCCTCAAACCAATAAAGTCTATCCCCTTCCTGGATCCAATGATTAAAAGTCCAAACATAATGGATCGTAGAGTTTTCTAAAAGGGAGAGGGGCTCAGTTGCAATATCTTCTTCAGTCCAATACCTCCAATGCCAATAAGTCAACCTCAAGCTGAAGTGATAATTGACCAACACTTCATTGGTCACTGAACCCTATCCTTCCTAACATGTGTGATATCAGGCTGGTCAATCATTGTGTGAACATGTCAAGTTCAGATCAAACCAGTTCACATCCTACAGCAGCAGGTAAACTCATTGAGCCCCAAAATGCAAGAATTTGAAAGTGAGAGCCCCCATGACCAATGGCTAGAATGTACAATGCATACCAGCATAAAGGGCAATAAGTATACCTTGCTTGCTTGGCATAGGGGGCCTCTCCCTGGGAGGAGGGGGGAGGGGAGGTGGGGGAGGAAGCCCTGAAGCTGGAACTGGAGGCAATGAAGAGGGATGAGTGGGAGGAGGTGCTGAGACCACATGTTCAGCAGGAGTATTATTTGCTGGCACAGGTCCACGAGTGGTGGGAGCATTTGAAGTAGCAGCTTTCTCACCATCACAACGAATTTTCACTTCTTCAGGTTCCACAAACTCTGCTGTCAACAGACGCCCACCCTGTGGAGGCCACTGCAGATTGTATAATGCATTGCGGGTGGCTACTGCCTCCTCAATAGTTGAGTACTACATCCATCCAAGACACAGCAATGTTAGCTAAATAAAGCATTCACTCCACAGTTTTATGCATAACCTTTCCTTCAAAAATATACACAAATGCATAAAGCTCCCAGGTTTAGTCAAAGGATCAAAAACCCTGAGCAAGCATAAGTAGCACCTCAACCAAAACATGATGACTTTAAAGGTATAAATAACTCCGAATCCAATTCACAAAACATATGCAGCATGGAAATTGCCAAAAGCCCACCTGACATTGTTTTCCAAACAGAAAGGCCATGTGTGACAAACATGCTGCACTAAGGAATATTGAACGAACACACCTAGAGAGAAAACCTCAACTTGAACAGGCAGATTCAGGATTGTGACACACCATGACATAACAATGGGTCTTAATCTGATCCATCCACATAGCTTGGACTGCTCCAGTGTTTGCCAATAACTCCTTAACTGCCTTATGAGTAAAAGGCCGTAAGAACTTATCAATCTTGAGGGATGTCGTTGGAGGCTTAGTAGAGGGCGGCACTGCACATTTGCATCACCACAGGTAATGAGTTTGTCTTTCATGGCTTGCTGTTATGGTGCTCCTCTTTTCTGCTAACACTTCAGATACAAAAAGAGTACACACCATAGTGCTTTACCACAGAAGTTGAAGAATTTTGGACCACTTATAATCATCACCAATGAATCAACTGCCCTTCTGAGCCACTTCTTATACCCAGTAAATCACACAAGATGCAGAGTAAGCCTCCTAAAGAACGCACCAACACGTGTCTTTTGAGTTTCTCCATTGACTGGTACATCAGCCCTTGACAATGCTGGCCTGGAAATGGCAACCCTCTCCAACCCACTTGTACTCTTTGGGGTAGAAGAAGCTGGTACTGCAAGTGGGAGAGTGACTAAGGAAGCGGCTGCTGTCTCTTTAACCTCAGAGGATGTTTCCTCTTTCAAAGACTCTGTCTGCAGCACTTTGGGTGGGGCTTTAACATCAATGTCGTTATTCCCAGTGTTCCATCGCCGCTGTCTCTTTGATGGCTCCTGCAATCTTCCCTCTCCATCTACAGTAAACATGCAACCAAATTCAGAGGCATTTTTGTACCATGAGCAAATAAATCCTCATGCACATTGGATTAAGGACAACCACTCCTCATTCCCCAAGATGATAGTGCAACTTACACATGCGTCAAAACACACATCTCATCTATCCTGTATGGCTTCGCCAAAAATGTTGAAACACACATCTCATCTCTTCTGTACAGCTTGCTTGGTTATGTTGTCTCATCAAGTTTCACTCATGCATCTAACTCTCCAGATCCAACATGAGAAACACTTTCCCCTACTTTGCAAGATTCCATGAAAAGAGGGAAAAAATTCAAAGCCAGGAAACCCAAACTCACCTCCTTCTTTCCGTTTAGGGCGTGATTGTGTGTCTACATCCACCTCCATAGGCTTCACATCTTTTGCCTTCAGCTCAGGGTCAGCTTCTGGAGCTGCTGCTTCTAGACTTATTTCCAGCTCATCCTGGAGCTTGGCACTCTCTTCTTCCACCACAGTTTCTGTTTTCATTTCCACATCTTGTTCAAAATCCCTGATTTCTTCCACAATTATTTCTTCCTCTCGGACTATTTTCTCTTCAACAATTGTCATGCCAGCCTCTTCTTCCCCAACTTCTTCCCTTGCCTCTTCCTCTCTACTATCCACTTGCATTACAACAGTTTTTTCTACAACTTCTTCCTCCTCTCCATCCACGGACTCTCCTGGGGTCTCGACCAAAAACTCGGTGGTGGACTTGAACTCCTCCGTGGTCACTTGGGTCTCCTCCGTCACCACCTCTGTGACGACTATAACTTCCTCGTCTTCCATTGGCGCTACAACTTCTTCTTCCAATGGTGTTACAGCTTCCTCGTCCAGTGCGGCTATAACAGGTCCCGACTCAGGCTCCACAACGGCCCCTCGCGCGGATTCTTCTTCTTCTTCTTCTTGTGCAGGTTCTGCAACAGCCTCCAAAGCCGCCTCCTCCTCTACAGCTTCAGCAACAGGAGGCTGCAAAGCCACCTGCTGTGCAACAGCATCAGCAACAACCTCTTCTTCCGCTGGTGCAGCATCAGACTCGATGACGACTGCCTCCTCTGCAGCAGGTGCATGGGACTGAGACTCTATTACGTCATTTTCCTTCTCATGCACAACGGCTTCTGAGGCAGCTACAGCCTCCGCGACCACAGGCAGTCCATTCTCCTCTTGCGCCGGTTTCTCCTCAGTCGCTATTGCAGCTTCCTTATAATCAACGATGGTTTCTACATGCTCAGTGTCTCCAGTAAGCTCCTCTGCTATAGCCTTGCCTACATCCACGGCTTCATTTTCTAGCACAAGTTTTACCTCTGGCAATTGCCCCGCTGCCTCCTCTGCAACAAGCTCCACAACCTCTCGTGCTTGTACTTCTGCTTCTGCTTCGACTTCAGCGAGTTTGTTCTTCAGCACTGGAGTCACAGGCTGTGTATCATCAGTGTTTCCAAGTCCCGGGGCTTGGCTCACTCCCACCGTCCCCGGCACCACTACCTCCTGTTGTTCTAGCAGCAGTTGCCGCTGCAGCTGCTGCTGCTGCTCTTCATGCCGCAGCAACTCCTCCAATCGATCCACCAAATCTTTCTTCAAACCCTTGATATGAACACCACGTCTCCTGAGTTCGTCTCGAAGCTCCGCCACTTTCAGCTGCTCCGGCGTCCTATTCCCGTAAGCTGGCATCGGAGTCGACATAGCTACTACTGCGGCGACCAAAATCCCCTCTCTCCTGACCCGTCGTCACCCACAAAACCCTTCTTCTTCCTCTTCTTCTTCTTCTTCTTATTCTTCCCACAACCCTCTCCAAAACCAAAACAATCCGTCACCAAAAAGCAAGAAACTCTGCCCAAATGCAAAACTGAAGAATGAAGTACATGCCACACTAATCCATACACTCACCAGAAAAAAAACAATTGTCCTCCCTCTCCTTCCCCTAATTGATTCGCTTCTCGTCTTCTCTCCTTCGCCGGATCGCGACACAATTCTCGCGAGAGGCCACACAGTAGGGCAAATCGCTCAGCGCCAGGGACGGACGGGAGTGAGGTGGTAACCGCTTCGGCAGCGAACGCGAGCCGCAGCGGCACCACCGAGCCGAAGGGGAGACAGGCCCAGTGAGCGAACAGTTAGAGAACCAAAGCAGCATGGTTGACAGGCTTATGAGCGAACATTAATTAAGAGTACCCAGTATTAGGGTAAGTAGACAGGGGCTTGCTTGTGAGTGAACATTTATTTTGTTTTAAGCTCTACAATAATGCCCCCACTTTTGCAACCTTTTTTTTCAAAGGTGAATTTAGCCCTAGAATAAGAAATCATGGGTTCTATTAACCTAGCTAGGGTATGCAAAAGAATATTAAATTCTTTATTGTTTCATTGAAGAACCCATTTCTTAAGCCCATTTTTTTTTAAATAAAATATTTCTAATTATGAAAATCAAACCCATTTTTTAAGCCCGTTTTTTTAATAAAAGATTTCTAATTATGAAAATCAAACCCTTTTCTAAGCCCATTTTTTTTAAATAAAAGATTTCTAATTATGAAAATCAAACCCATTTTTAAGCCCTTTTTTTTAATAAAAGATTTCTAATTATGAAAATCAAACCCATTTTTAAGCCCTTTTTTTCATAAAAGATTTCTAATTATGAAAATCAAACCCATTTTTTTAATAAAAGATTTCTAATTATGAAAATCAAACCCATTTTTAAGCCCATTTTTTTAAATAAAATATTTCTAATTATGAAAATCAAACCCATTTTTAAGCCCATTTTCTTTTTATAAAAAGATTTCTAATTATGAAAATCAAACCCATTTTCACTTCAATTCTTACTTACCAAAATTGAAATTGGTACCACAATGTACAAATCATTAGACCTAAAATAAGTGCATATTAATTGGAAGAACTACATTATTTTTTAGGAACAAATATGCTAAAGTTGTATATGCAATAGTCAAAGCCAAGTTAAACATAATCCCAAGATCATTAGTGGTTGCATAATTTAAAACCCTATTAACTCTCATCCTTAAAACCATTTAATTCATCCTTTCAAAACAACATAATAGGTGTGTAAAATTGGCGATTTTTTGTGTCCACATTACAAAATAAAAATTTTAAAAATTAGATGCTAAAAGTTTTCCCTCTATTCATCTTGACATGTTGAAACTTTGAAAATATGAATTAATTTGCTTCCAATAATTTGCAATCAATTATTAATTGGATGGATTATTTTTTTTATAAATTTAAGTTAAGTTGGACTATTGTGATTTGGAATTGATCATTTCAACATAAATATATGCTAACTTCATTATACTTACTAAAATTGATCAAGTTCAATGTGTGAACACATAATATGTGAAAGGGTTTGAATCTTCAATTTTAAATGTAATTTTACATAAATTTGATTTAATTACATTTAAAATTGAATTAATTTGTTTACCCCAAAATATTCCTTAAAGTCACCTTGTATTTTTAACCTTAGTAAATCATTCTTTTATCCTTAGTAAAATTCATCCCGAAATGGGATGAAACTTGGTGAATAGCAAATTACATTGTTTCCAATTGTGGGCAAAACAAAATATATTTTTTGACCACTTTGGTAGTCCTAGGTGAAGTAAATTTAAATAATAAACAATATCATCATAAAATTATTATATAATTTTATTTTTTTATTTAATGATCAAATATAAGATGTTTCTTCATTGTTGTGATTTGATTTTCAAATTTTTCATTGTAAAAAATAGGTTTCAAATATGTTTTTCAAAGTGCGAATAGTTATAAAAAAAACATTATAGGAAACTTTTGTCTCAAATGTGTTGTCAAACATACTATATTTTTTAAAAATTATAAAATTTTATGACATATTCAAAAATAAACAATGATTTTTACATTAATTACAAATTTAGTACATATTTATTTCATTAAGTTGGATAATGAAAAAATAGGTTTGGACACCATATTGATCGATCAATTTCAAATGTATTTTTATTATACTATTTTTTTCCAAATTTTGTATTGAAATTACCCTAAGCACAATGGAACACACAATGGTTTCATAATAAAAAATAATTTAAAATTCACATTCTTATGTTTATGTCAAATTTTGTTTCATTTTAAATTTTGGTTTTGCTTGATGCATATTTTTCTTGTATATAATACTACCATGCATTCCTTTGTCAAAGGATATTTAAAATTACACGTCTATTTGGTTTCAATTCATTTTTCTAGTTACAATTTATATCCGTTATTTGTGGTTGCTTTGATTTATGTAGGTTTGCAACTTGGAAACAACAAGATGCATGACTTTGGGAGGTTAGAGCAAGATTTAATAAATTGTCATATTCTACTTTTTCAAGTAATTATTTTTTGAAGATGTTAGGTTCCAAGATTCCAAAACAAGCTCATGATCAATTTACATACATATAAAAGTTGTAACAAGTTTTGGAATAAGTTTGGATTATGAAATGCAATCAATCAAACCTTAAAATTATATGGATTTTTTAATGAATGTATATTGTTTCATATGGAAAATTAACTAGCAAAAAAAAAAAACAAAACATTAGAAAACTATATGGTTCCAAGTTGCCTCAAATAAGGGATTGCAACAAAAAAACATGTGCCCTTTTAACTAATGGTTCTCCAAATTGGGAGTACAAAGTTGATAGGCAAAAAATTTCTATCTAGTCAATGGATCAAGTGGACATTAAATCACAATAAAAAGAATACTATGGTGATGTTGTTAACTAATTGTTATATTGAATTTTATCACCATCAAAAGCCTTGTTCATGAATTATGATTAAGGATACATAATCACCACATATGGATTATTGGAAATTGATAGCAAACAATGAAAAAATATATATGAATTTTTTTTTAATTTAAATTTAATTTAAATTCATTCAACCATAAGATCACACACAACTTGCCACAAATTTTATGACCTACCCCCAAGCTCTAGCCTATTCCCAAATATATAGGAGGTGAACATCCACGCAAATATTTTATCATCCTTCATCACATGCACAGGCGTGAAAACAAAATCAAAACAACAAAGGGCACCAAATTAAATGTCATTTTTCAATAACTGCATTTGACATTTTGCATTCACATGTTTGTATATTATCTAGAATTTTATGACATTCATACATAATATATAATTGTCTTGTAGATTTAAATTATTTTTCATGCATCTTGATCATTTATTCAATGTATATTGTGCATCCATGTTATTTAACGCACAAAAATGAATAAATTTTATTATGGACATATATAACCTTCAAAATTCATAATTTTCAAAGCCAAACAAATGTTTGAAACATAGGCATTCATATGTGTCTTAAAATGAAATTCACCAATTTCAACTCATGTTGTTCTTTTATTTATCAATATTAAGACCCTCTCCAATTTTGAAAATGGATGGTGCACATTTCATAAATAAATAAATAAATAAATAAATAACGATATTTCAAGAAAAATAAAACACAATCAAAGGAGCCCCCAAAAGGTTTTCATTTTGTCTAGATGTTACCTCCACAACTATTGGAACAAAAACCATGTGCAATGAATTTTTTTAATTATATTGGTGAAACATTGTTTAATTTACCCCAAGTTTCTGTAACAAGAACCCATTTGTAGGTTTATCTTCAAAGCTTTGAGGATAGGAGGTTCTAATATGATAAGGTAAGTATTAGGAATAATGTTGGGGGATAATTTTCGTTTTTGTAAGAGGGCTTGCGAGGGTACAATTTGTTGTGCAAGAAGGTCAATGCAAGTAAAAATGTTTAACTATTAGCATCACAACAGTAGTTTTTGTGATATGAATGTACATGCAATGGTTATTTGTATTTTACATGTTATAATTTCTCAATAAGAATTTGCTTTGGGATTCTTAATTGAATATGCATATGATATAAATATTTATTATGTATATAACTTAAATTTTTTGAAAGATCTATGGACTTACAAAATGAATTGAATAGATTGTGCACCTCAACAATAGGTTTTTTTTTATGGACTTCAAAATCGTTCAATGATCAATATTATGATTGTTAGGGATTTCATTTTAGTTAAAATACTTACCAATAAAAAATCAAGTTTTAAGATTTTGTAACATGTCAATTGTATTTTTTATGTATTTTTTTGTCACTAGTGTTAAAAATTTGTGTCTTTTCATAAGTCCATATCATTATGGAAAATTATTCATTTTATGTTGTGTTTGTGGACCCATTTTTTAAAGAAAATATCTAGTTGGGCCCAAGTAATAGATTAAACAATTACTTGGATTGAATATGGTTTAATTATTTGGTTCTCCCAATGCTCAAAAAAATATGGTCTAGGCTATAAAGTATGTAACATGTTTTATTCTTCAGGCAAGACCTCTAGGAGAGTGTTACAAAATATTCTTGGTGGTTGCATTCACAAAGAGATAAGCTTGTGAGTTTTTTATAATGGAAATTTGTGGTGGAGGTCAAGGAATTATCAACACTTGCAAGGGAGCTTGGAGATGGTGGTCATTCATGAAAAGGAGGGGTTATAGGTTTAGTTTAAAACAAATATTCAAGGCTGGGGGCTAGAACATTGTGATCAAAGAAGGAATTATGACAACAATTACTATAGGTGTTATGAAAATAATGCAAGGATGAGATGGGGGAAAATACATTTTTTGCTTAAAAAATGCCAAAAGTGCCTGACCAAATCCTTATAAGGAATGGGTTATTTTATCAAAATGACATGGCCAAATATGATTGGTTGTTTAGGAGGAATATTTTTTAAATCATGATTTACATGTCAACATAAATTTTATTTTAATTTTTATGACTCAAAAGGATGTTACATTATATTATTATATAAATGTGTATTTTTTAAAAATACCATAAATATAAAATTGAATCTTCTTAAATACCTTAGTGGAGTCCATTAAATAGCAAAAGCACGCTTTAAATAACATTAAACGTGATTTTGGGTACTCCATATACTCATTACATTCATTTCAAACTTTGCAAATGTTCTCATAGTATAGGAGGAAGAAAATCAACTTAATTTAATTTACGATTTGAAACAATGAAAGTAAGCATTTGTGTTATGTGTTTAATTAATTCATTTTAACAAAAATTCATTCAAGAGGATTGGAGGAGGAGTTTGGATGGACATTGTTTAAGAAGGATGAATGTTAGGTGTTATAAAGAGACGGGAAATGCCAAGTTTTGGAATTTCCATCCCTCTATTAAAAATTTCCAACATTTGGTGTTGCTTTTAGAGGTTAAGGAAAATTAACAATTTCATCTTTTGTGGAGGTTCAATAAGGTGTTGAGTTGTTTTTAGAGGTAGGAGGTAGGTTCGTAAAGAGGTAATATAAGTTGAAAACCTTACGTCTAGGAAATAAAAGAGCAAATAATAGAAGGGTTATATCAAGACTTGTGACACTTGGAATGTATGAAGGTTGTTAATTGCTTCAATAGAGTTGAATGTGAGGTTGATTAAATTTGCAATTCTTTTGCTAGATTTGGTGTTTAGTTTATGTTTGTAGAGGTGTATGTGGTTGTTGCCCATATGGACTACTCGCAATAGCCATAATTTAAGAGGGATGGGAAAAACTAATGGCATGTGTAAGATACTTAACAAAAGAAGGGGGGGAAAAAAACACATAAACAACAACATGCCATAAAAGCTTAAAGGTTAATCTCTAAATGCACGGGATTTTGAAATGTAAAGGAAAGCATACCAAAATGATCTACCTTAACATTTAAGGGTAAAGGTGTGATTAGATCTTGTATTAATATCATTAGCTTAGTGAGAAATGAGGTTGGCACTATGGAATTAAAATGGGGTGTAAGCAAAAATAGGAAGTGATTCCAATAGGCATGGAATGAAGAACCATGGCCATAATAAAGTAAGATAATCCCCTTGTTGAATTCATCCCACTTGTACATACTTCAAAAGGTATTTTTTAATGTGTTTGTGGGGTTTGAAGTGAATTTTAGGAATGAACAATTGAGATTCACCATTGGTGGGCCATCTAACCATCCTTAACACAACAGAAGGGAAATAGGTTTCGAAGGGACAATGATAAGGATAATGGGTATTCAAGTGATTATTGAAAGTGGATTGTCCATAAAGGGAACCTAAATAGGCCATTTTTTAAACCAATAGGCCATGAAGAGGACGTCAAAGGAAAAATACTAGATAAGGGTTCATTAGTGCTCGCCATAATGATGTTATTTGTGTAGTGGAAGAGTAAACCATATGAAGAAGAAACAACCTAAATTTTGTATAAGTAAAAATACATAAACTAAAATACATCATTGTTTCAAATTTTAAATGCATAAAACAAAAATATCTAAAATAACTTGGTGAAATGTTGATATGCAACACCCTCACCCAACAAAATATCACATCAAACATTTACCCATGCTCGTCAAACATAAAAAAATTGCTCATGCTTATTTTTAAAAACCTATTTGATTTTGTCGAATGCATTGAATGATGATGAAACTCAATATGTTACATGTGAGCATCATATGTTATATCCAAGCATGAAAGGTTCAACTCTTTGAAAGAGATATATAACCTTGGTTGTTGGCATATATAAAAATGGGTTTCATTTATGGTTTATCAATGTTTCGAAATTTTGATGAAAGCCACATTACCTACCTTCTTACTTGAGAAATTACCATATATTCAACTTTTATTAACAAGATAATAATAGAGGTATATTAGTTACTACTTTAATTAATAACTCCATTCCCCAATTAAAAACATAACATGATGGGGATTAGTAGTCATCAATATTACTAGCCCAATTTGCATAATTATAACCACACATTTGTGTGCTCTTATAAACAATATAACATAATTTTAATTAAAGTGTGGTTTTGATAAGCACTCCTTTTGAAGCACACCTAGTGCAAATTGAATGGTGCAATGAAATTATTGTGGTTCATTCCCCGTAGTTAGATCTAGTGGTGAATGCTAAATTGGAAATGACAAAAAAATTCAAAGAATGTTTGAACATGACATGGATAAAATATATCCAAAATATTCCATCTAGCTCACATTCACATGCTTACCAAATATCATCCTTACTTTTAAGAGGAAGGCAAAAAAACCACTATTGGATAATATAAATTCCAATTTAACTACTATTTAACATGCTTGGAATAGCTTTTATATTGTGGTTTTCGAAAACAAAATCCATTCAAAAGATGCTCAAAACTTATCATCCTTGAACAAAATATTTTGTTTAATGTGGTATATTTTGATAGATATAATTTCCCAAACTCCAATAAAACATGATTTGATATGGTTGAAGAATTTGGCTTTGGAACCTATCAAACACAAACACAAATCTTCAAAACCCATCTTCTATGGGTAGGTAGAATGCTTGAATTTTGTCAACCTACAAACATTTCAAGGTATATTGTATACAATATATATTGGGTTTATTTTTATCAATAGTTAAAAGTTTTCAAAGTTGGTCAACAAATGAAAAGCTTCATGGACTATTCGCATGGACATTAATGGGTAAGGATAGGTTAATATTTAATATGATAATTGTTGAAAATGATGAATAATAATATTGCAAAATATATTTACAATTTTTTTTTGAATACATAATGCATTTATCAATGCAACAACTCTAACAAATGTCATGATCTAGAAAAAAACTAATTATGTGAAGGTTGTTCCATGCACAATAACTTGTTCATCTTATTTTGCAAAGATTTTTTGATTGCCATATTGGAAATGAGCTAAAGAATTTGACTTTATATCATTTGGAAGTATATTTAAACAAATTTTTTTCCATTTTAAATTGTTCAAAATAATAGCATCTAGGCTCCCTCCTTAATTTAGATCATAAATTTCTTTAGTAATTCCTTCAGTTTTTTTTTTTTCAAATTTTATAGATTTTAGTAAATTTTCACATGTGCAAATTTCAATTCACTCAAATCCACAAATTTCGAAAAAAAATATCAAAAGTGACCTAGAAAATCACTCAATTACACAAATATGAAGAAAAGTGAAGAGATTTGTGCCAACATGAGTGCTATAATATCTTCAACTTCTTTAAATATCAAAATTGTGCAGTGGAACTCATAATTTAAAATAATAATAATAATAATATTTTTTATTTTTTAAAAAACAAAGCATCACAAATCCTAAGTTGAAAAGTTAGCAATTAACTCGAGTTCCTTCATTGTTTGTGAATTTTCAAGAATTTTATTGATGTTTTTGTAACTTTTGGTGAATTATAATCCACACCGGTTTAGAAATATAACAAAACATGTTAGAAAATTGACGCAAAAATTCACATAAATTTATGGAAGTAGAGATGAATGGGTTTTCTTGTCTTTTTTCAAGTTTATGTCACCCTAAAAGATTTCTAGATAAATTTAAATTCATATAAATTCACAAATTTTGAAGGAACTCGAACCCACAAATCCCATAATTTCACATTAAGTATAAAAGTGAAGGGATTTATTATTTTGTTTTTTTCAATTTTAGTGATTTTGGATCAATATTTTTCATTTAAACCCTTTAAAAAATGAAAATCTTGGAATGAAAATCCAAGTATTTTGATGAATTTTTTTCACACAATTGTCCAAAACTTCACAAAATTTGATGAGTTTCATGTTGATGAGGGTATTGCTGGGGAATTCACATTGGTTTTTGTCTTAACCTTTGGGGGAACACGAGATTCCTAGTTCCTATAATATATAAAGAAAATAAGGAAGTATATTCACCCTGGTGCAGGTCTAAATCTTCAAGGGGATTTGTAGTTTGCATAGGCTTGGACTCATGAGTTATACCTTAGAATAAAGGAAAGGATTCATGTTGGTGAATGCCTTGGTAATGAGTTATAAATATTATTGTCTCGTGACATCGATCCTTCATAGATGTTCCCTTCCTAATGTGATGGCATATGTTTGTTAGCTTCGATTTTTGAATAAATACTAAGAATCAATATGGAATTGATACCCTCCAATTTATATATATAAATATTTTGGCCACTTCATTTAGTAATTAAGAATAGATAATGGCAAAGGACATTGCAATATTGGGATTATTTTTTGGATGCATTGTCCATAGCCAAAAAAAATTTATAATCATTGTTTTAATCATTTTGGACCTACATTATAGTTTCAACTCAAGGTCATTGATCAACAAGGAACAAGTTAGATTTCCTTAGATGAGCTATACCATAACCAACTATGGTGGAATTGCACCATTGTTAATCACTATGATTTTTTTTTGGTTTGTCCAACTTGTGTGCCTTTAGCTTGAACTTTGAATATAATGTCAAAGCTACTTACAACCTCATTAAATACAACATATCTTAGTACCTTTCCCATTTCAACATAAATTAAAGTAAATTTTTTTAATCCAAAATTTTGGGAATTTGTTTTTTATTTGTGCCAAAATTTTAATAAAATCAAAATTTTCACTATCAAGGTTTGAAATCCTAGACCTTCACTGTCAAAGGTTTGAACCCTAGACCTTCACAAATAGCATCTTGATATATGAAGTGGTCTAGACACACTAGATTGTTCCACATCACTTAATACAATGTGTTTATTATTATATATAATGATTACCTATCAAAAATTTTAAAACTAAAAAACCAAGTGTTGAAGTTAACATTTAAATTTAACTAATTATTTGGCAATCTATTGCCAAAATGGTAAAGGTACTAAGGCATCTACCATCTAGCCTTTGAAAGTAACCTTAAATTTGTCACAATTTGACGAAAGATATATAAACCCTTACATTAAGGGGTTGGGATTGATGTGATGATTAAATTTGCTTGACCAAGGCTTTTAAACAACTTTTATTTAAAAGTCTTATGTGTTAGTTCAATGTGTATGCCCAATTAACTAAATATGGCATCCCTTGTCAAACATTTCATGGGACAAATTAGTTAAAGTTCTTTTGTCATGCCCCTTCTCATGTGTTTATCAATTGTCCATCCATGGTTAAAAATTTCAACATAAACTACAATGTGAAGAAGGTTTTATTGCAATCTCATTATTCTTAACCGTCCACACAACATCTATTACTAAAGTTTGTTCAACTAACACAAATTTTATGTAAACCTTTTTTTTAAAACAACATAATCATACGTAAGCTCAAAATCCCCACCAAAAACACAAACATGCAATTTCAACTAAGTTTTTAAATTGCCATAAATATTACTACAAACATGATATGGCCTATCAATATTCAAACTTTCTATGCAACATTGACACACAAATCTTACACAATGATATTGACCAATTTTAGTGACAACATTTTTGGCATTATATTGCATTGTTCTAACATTATTTAACACACTTCAATTATTGTCCCCCAATGTGTGCTTTGTTGTGTGTGTACCTTTTTATCAAATATTTCCTATCAATTA
Organism: Sphagnum contortum; assembly: GCA_963920785.1. Lineage (NCBI taxonomy): Eukaryota > Viridiplantae > Streptophyta > Sphagnopsida > Sphagnales > Sphagnaceae > Sphagnum > Sphagnum contortum. The sequence continues at coordinate 3,747,550 of OY987276.1, read as the reverse complement.
CAACTTTTATTTTTATCATCCTTCAAACATGAACTACATCTTTCAACCTTAACTTTCCTAGTGATGACATTTTTCATTTTGCACATTAAAATTCTTTAAAATTCTTCATTTAGCACCTTGTCAAAACATTCTTCAGTGCGAATTTTAACGAAATTTAACGAATTTTCATGCTTTTTTGGGCTTCCATAACATTCCCACACCAAGAATGTCATAACTATGTTAACTTTAGTTCAAAAAGTTACAATAAATCGAAAACATTACAATGTACATCCATATTTACAATGCTTGGAAATATTGGACCACACAATTTTAAGTAAATTTATTTTCCAATAGGAAAAAAAATAGCTTGTGACATGAATCTAATCATGGCTCCTCATCCCTAAATCTTTGCCAAGTTTTTCAACAAATACCAATAACAAAGTTATTTATCCAAAACTCAATGGACTCGACAATAATGTCAATTTATAAACATATTCTAAAGTTAACCAACTCTAGCCTATAATTTTACACATTCAACTCACTAAGAATGCAAAATATAATTTTAGCCATTGTTGAAGAGTTTAGTTGAAGGTTTTTTAATCAATGCAGATCATGTTCATTTGCAATGTTACATATGCTTTTGTTTAATAAAGTAATAATAATGAAGTGTTGATCTTTTAAAAGTTTATTTCTTACAAAACTTATTACCCTTAAGTTTCTTCACATTTTTCCTTTAACAATAAAAACCATGATATGTTATTTCAACTTGTGTAACCATTGTTGCAAATAATTTTTAAATATTTAAAATAAGCTACCCTTTTTTAGAATTCCTAGCAATTCTCCTTATAAGGAAAATATTCAACAATTCTTTAAAATACATTTCAATGATGAAAATGGAAACCAATAATGTTTATTAATCATCAAACATTAATACACAATTAAAACCCCAACTAACATATTTCTCCCTCCTTTGCTAAACATTGAATCTACAACATAATGAATGCCATAAAACTCAACACAAAGTAAATAACATAATGAGAAGATTGTAGAAGGATTTATGAAAATTGAAAAACATTTTTTTCCCACCATAACACATTTAAAAGTCAATAAAACATATGCTTGCACTGCTTCTTTTTTCTTTTCATGCAACTTATAACATACAATTACAAAATCTTAAATCAAAGTTACAATGCAAACCTTTTATCAAAAACTTTTAAAAGGAAAACATGAACAAGCAAAAGTTTTTTAAAGTAATTACATTCACTACTACATATTCTGCCTTTTTGCGAAGGGCCAAACGAAAAACCTGAAGGGTTTGCGAAGCAAAAACAAAAAACCTGAAGGGTTTGTGAAGCAAAAACAATCTGCCATATTTGCGATGCAACACGCATCGCAACTTGTGGTGCACCACCCATCGCTAATTTATAATGTACCTTTAATCATCGCATCATTTTTGCGACATATACGACAAATAAAACTTTGCGACCCGCTCAGTCTCCGTTCACCCTAGCGATATTCCACACTTCGCAACGTTTAATTATACTCAAAACATCGCACATTTTACAATACACAAAGTATCGCTACAAACTTTAAGAGTCACAAGACATCGCAAGCTTGCGTTATTCGGCGCCCCGCATTTTGCATATGAATATGTATCGCAAACCTCATCACAAATTTTGACAAAACTTTCCGGTGGTGGACGTCTTGCTAAGTTTAGACCACATGAACTTTGAATGAATCCATGGCAAGTGTATGACCCAATTTTACTATAATGCACAAACTACCATTTTTTCTTGGTTTGTGCATATTCACATGTTTGAAACCACAATTTGAAAAACTTTTCCTAATTCCACCTCAAAATTATTGCAGCCTCCTACAATTCTTATTAAAACAAAGTGAAGTTGTTGCCAAGTACCTTCTTTGATCCAATCAGTTGCTTCTGTTAATTTGTTTTTTCATATCTATGTTGGTGGACAAGGAGAAAGAACGAGTGAAATAGATATAAAATGGAAATATTTATTAGGAAAGGTGGGAGATAGTTGTTAATTTTTTTAAAAAAGAAGTCATTATTAAAATATAAAAGAAAAATTTAAGCTTGAAGATAAGATAGTTATTTATGAAATTGTCTTTGGAATGGTCCATGGGTGACCATGCAAAGAATTCCAAAAAATCCCCATATACTAGTTTCGATTACTCATCACTGAAATTAATCCTTCTTGTGGATGGTCGCCAATGTGATTATATCACAAAATCCAAAGAGGAAAAAAAACAAAACCTTGGTATAAATTTGAAATATAACAAAAACTTATTTTCTCTGAAAATTCAGTTCCCAAAAAAATTGTTGATTTTTGCTTTTTTAGAGACAAAAAATTACGAATGAATATTTGTTATTGAAAAATTGAGGCCGAAAGATTGCGAAATCTCGCCACGAAAAAACAAAAAAAAAAATCAGTTGCCACTAACCCTTATAATAAAATACCCGCCTAACACCGTCTGGGACACACGTGATAACCCAAAAACCCGCCGGTTCTTTCATGAAACCTGATAATTCTTTCAGGCTTTTGAAATAACTTGAACCGACGGTTCTTTGCTTTTGATTCCTCCCACCAGCAAAAATAAACAAAACCCAGAACCAACAGCTCGCTTGCTCGCTCGCTCGCTTGCTCGCTCGCTCGCTCCCTCACCAAAATTAAGAACCGGAGGTTCTCGGAAATTTGGACCAAAATCAAATACCCGCCTAACTCTGATCCCCTGCGAATTGCACCAGGGCCCTTTCCTTTTTAATTTTTAGTAAAAAATAGAAAAAAGAAGGAGAAGGAAAAAAAAACAAAAAAACAAAAAAAGTATAGAAGAAAAGAGGAAAAGAAAAAGAGGAAAAGGAAAAGAAATGCTTTTAGGGTTTAGAGGAGGAGGAGGACGAGGAGGGGGAATTTGTTTTCCTGAACTCCTCATTGCTGTTCTTGTTGTCATTGCGTTGCAAGTTCGCCCAAGCGATGGCGCCTGGATGCGAGCGCACTTTGTCATCGCCCGAGCGATGGCGCCGGGATTCGAGCGCACGCAGCAGTAGCAGCAACAGATCGATGCTCAGCTACGTCCTGGGTGGACAGATCAGTGGCCGTGGATGCAAGGGGTTGCGGCAGTTACCATGCACACTGTTACGTTCGTTGCAACTGAGCGTGCAAGCTGTGGCGCCCTTGTGTATGGAGCTGGAGGCGGCTCTCATCGAGAATCAAGGGGAAGCTTGCGCCCGTGTACTTTCCACCATCTCGCATACCTTTTGTGAGCTGAACAGTCCACATCTTCAGCTCAATCGAAAGGCTTTCATTCTTTTCGGTGGTGATGTGTTACTATTGAGATGTCTATTCTATCCCTTTGCCGCTACTGAAGGCAGCGGCGACAATGCTGGTGCTGCTGGCTCGGAAAAAATGGCGTCCATCAAGTTGTTGTCTTTGCAAAAGGAGTGTCTTAATATCCTGCGAGAACTGTGTTGTACTGTGACCTATTTCACGGAGTCTCTGGTAGCGCACGACGATTTCGTCATCAATTTGTTCGGTCTGATGGGATTCTATAGTACTTTTGATTGTGGTAAGGGGCTCTTGACCATATGGATAGTGTCCTGGACATCCCCCTTTTGCACCCATTTGCACTACTCCCCTCAATTCCTTTTGTAGTTGCTGCAAGCAAGCAAGCACAATTTTCTACTGCCATGGTTGTTTTGACCTAATTTGTTTGAAAGAAAAATCGACTCACGGTGGTACTACAATTGTGACTTCTTTCACACTGGGAATCATGAGATTCATATCTTCAGCCCTAAAAAGCTTCGTGCCAGCTCTTGTTGTCTGCAAGTCCACTCGTCCTGCTGTCGCTTTTGTTGTTGCTGCTGTGCAAGCCTGGCATGTAGTTGAAGGATTGCAGGTGGAGGTGACTGGCAGGACCACCAAGTGCATTGCATTGCGGAGGAGATTCTGAGTGATGTTCTCGTCGTCGGTGATTACAAGGTCTTCTCCACTTCCTAGGTTTAGGCCTCAGTGCAACTGCTAAGGTTCTCATCCTCTCTGTCTCTCTCGCATTGCTTGTTTTCTGTCTTTTTTTTTTCGGGTCTGTGTCTATGTGTTTGTGTTGTGGCTTCTCTTTTTCCCCCTTGTAAATGAGAACCTTCGGTGTCGTGGTCGATGCTACGATCGAGGCGGTCATTGCCACCTGAGCTCCTACAATTATTTATTTACTAGTTTTAGCAGGATTTGTGAGACCCTGGGAAGGTAGTTCTTACTCTCACTAGCTCTTGGAGGGATGCGGACGGTATTTTCTGTAGCCACTATACCTGAGCCTTGTGAATTTCAAACTTGCATGAATCAATCCTGAGCCTTGTGAATCTCAAACTTGTATGGATCGATTGATTCCGCATTCTATGTATTGTGTGTCATGGTTTGTTCTTCAGACAGAACTTGGAAATGTCAGCTTCGTTTCACTGGAGCTAAAGACCTTGCTGAAGGATCAATGATCGGATTGTCTTCCTTCGGAACATACTTACTAACCTAAGAGATCTGTCCTGGATTCTTTAGTTTTGAGCTGATATTGTCTGATGGTAGGTGTTAGCATGGTCATTATAGTGGCAGCCTTTTCCAGATACAGGCCAATCTTGGGCTGCATGGCCGAATTGGATTTGGGGACGCAGGTGACATCACCACGCGGAAAGCAGTTGCATCCTCTGGAGAATGTGCATTCAGAACAGTTTGCATTCACATCGAAGGAGTTAGGAAAGTATGTGGCCTACTTCTGGTTGCAGAGTGCACACCCGAATGTCCATCTCAATCTTGCACTTGACTGGAAGATAGGCGTTGGGGCAAAAGATTGGGAATCCATCGCCAAGAAAGAGAAGCTGGATGTGTGGCCTGTAATTATAACCGTCCAAGTTTTTCATTTCAAATCAATAGTATCATTCTAGTGTTCTCTTGTTTGTTTGCATGGTAGTTTTCATTGTCCAAGTGCCTATCTATATAATCCGGGCATTACGAGTGTAATGTCGTGGCTGGTGGCTAATTGTGGCAAGGTTTTTTTCAAATTTTGGATCTGGAACATTACAGTAGAATTTTGCTGCCAATACTTAAGAAGGCAGGGGTGGTGGTTATTATTTTTCTGATATTTTGGGGCCTATGAATTTTTTTTGCAGAGGAGCAGATTTGCCCAGCAATATGGGTCGAGATTCAAGTTCTGCAATAACTTGGAAAAGGAGTCGGGTGGTTGAGGATGAAATCTACTATGATAATTACCATGTTCACAAGCTCTATCTTACAGAGGTAGGTTAATCATTTGTTCATTATACTTCCTTCCACGGCCCTTTATGGTCGATCTCAAAAGTGCATTTTGCTAGACTTCATGTTGTTCAACCCTAGAGGGTAGCCCGTGGTTGTAACTTGTAGCACTGAGGTTCAGAGGTGATGGCATCAAGGTTTGCATGGACTCAAAGTGGGAGAGTCTGAATCTTGTACTCAAACTCCATCAGGCAGGGTTCGAATCTCAATGAGAAGAGGATTCTGCACTGATGCAGAAGGAAATCTCTTCTAGAGAACTGCAAACTCTAGTGTTCTTGTTCACTTTGGTATGTGTTTGGAGCATTGGTGGATGCCTCAAAAAGAGCTGAGCTTTATGGCACTATAGACCGATCGACCCATCCCGATCGATTGGTCTATAGGAGCCGGATCAGCATTCTTGAGGCGTCCACCCGCAATCTACTGATTGTGCATGATCCCCTCGTGCCATTGTTGAGAGCACCAATGCCTTGTTTGGAGCATTGGTGGATGCCTCAAAAAGAGCTGAGCTTTATGGCACTATAGACCGATCGACCCATCCCGATTGATTGGTCTGTAGGAGCCGAATCAGCATTCTTGAGGCGTCCACTCGCAATCTGCTGATTGTGCATGATCCCATCGTGTCATTGTTGAGAGCACCAATGCCTTGTTTGGAGCATTGGTGGATGCCTCAAAAAGAGCTGAGCTTTATGGCACTACAGACTGATCGACCCATCCCGATCGATTGGTCTGTAAGAGCCGGATCAACATTCTTGAGGCGTCCACCCGCAATTTGCTGATTATGCATGATCCCTTCGTGTCATTGTTGAGAGCACCAATGCCTTGTTTGGAGCATTGGTGGATGCCTCGGGCCGGGCTGAGCTTTATGGCACTATAGACCAATCGATCGATCCCGATCGATTGGTCTGTAGGAGCCGGATCAGCATTCTCGAGGCGTCCACCCCCAATCTGTTGATTGTGCATGATCCTTTCGTGTCATTGTTGAGAGCACCAATGCCTTGTTTGGAGCATTGGTGGATGCCTTGCGCCGGACTGAGCTTCATGGCACTACAGACCGATCGATCGATTCTGATCGATTGGTCTGTAGGAGCCGGATCAGCATTCTCGAGGCGTCCACCCCAATCTGTCGATTGTGCAAAATCCTTTCGTGTCGTTGTTGAGAGCACCAATGCCTTGTTTGGAGCATTGGTGGATGCCTCAAAAAGAGCTGAGCTTTATGGCACTACAGACCGATCGACCCATCCCGATCGATTGGTCTGTAGGAACCAAATCAGCATTCTCGAGGCATCCACCCCCAATCTGTTGATTGTGCATGATCCTTTCGTGTCATTGTTGAGAGCACCAATGCCTTGTTTGGAGCATTGGTGGATGCCTCGGGCCGGGCTGAGCTTTATGGCATTACAGACCGATCGATCGATTCCGATCGATTGGTCTGTAAGAGCCGGATCAGCATTCTTGAGGCGTCCACCCCCAATCTGTTGATTGTGCAAGATCCTTTTGTGTCGTTGTTGAGAGCACCAATGCCTTGGTTGGAGCATTGGTGGATGCCTCGGGCCGGGCTGAGCTTTATGGCACTACAGACTGATCGATCGATCCCGATCGATTGGTCTGAAGTTGCTGGTAGGGTCTTCTGCAGTTTATTTGTAGGTTCATAAAACTTTGTGGACTTCACTGTCCTTTGCTGCTATTTGCAATATTGTTCAAACCACTTGAGAAGTTTTGGACATGTAAGGGTATGTGCACATCATGTCTTGTATTTCGGAAACACAAAGTAATATCTATTTTCATCTCTCTGTAAACTTTATGTGACATAATGTCTCCTTTGACATTGTGTGCAGCTGCCAACCTTTCCCTCAATTTCTCTCAGTCCTACAGCTGCAGACATTGGGAAGATTGTCTGTGAGAGCCCTCAACTGAAGAAATGACATAATTCACAGGTGGAGATACGGGGCTTGCTTCATTGCATCAGCCCTCCATTTGTACTTCCTTCGAAGGCTTCTCCTGTAAGTGCACCAGTTGCCAAATCTGCCAAAAGTCTTGCTTGGAATGGTACCAAAAAGATCGTCTTCAAACAGGAATCAGCAGGGCAGAGTATGTTGGGTTTTATTGTGGAACTACGCATGTGTCCTCACATCCCTCACTGTGAGCATAATGCTCTACTGCCCGCTATTGGCAAAGAATGTGTGCATGTATACTTTTTGGGTTCAGTGTTCTTGGCGTCCAATGTTGTCTGTGGTGATTGGGCAGTGTGTGACCATCACTGGGCTTCAAAGGAAATTGATCCTGGTAGGGCCTGAGAAAAATGAACATTTCCTTTTTGTGGCAACAAAGAGTAACCTGGTGTCACAACTTTCTCCTTCAGGGTGTGTCCCCATGGATTGTGGGGGGAAAGAACCTTGTTTTAGGGCAAGAGAAAGGGATCCCACCACTAGCTGACTCACAAGGACAACTATTCACAAGGAATTAGCATGTGGCTCCAAAGAAGGTACATGTGTGGCAACAGCATTCTCGCAATCTTCATCCAGTCATATATTCAATGCAGGGTCTTAGGGCTAATGGATATTTTGAGTTTACATTGTCAATTCATTATTGATCACTATGTCCACTGATTAGTATTGCTCATTTTGGTTTGTTCCCACAGTTATGCTAGATTGGATTTCTTGATCTGAACAGGGGGACGATGACGAGAGGGAGGAGGATGAGCAACCTCCCCCTCCACCAGAGAACACTAGGAGGAAACATTCAAGGAAGAAATCCAAGAGGGGAAGGAAGTCTAGATAAACAACTAGTGTATTAGATACCCAAGGGTTGCAAACCCTTTTACATTGTAAATTTTGAAATTTTGATATAGATTTTGTTTTTTCCGGCCCAAAGTAACTCCAAATGAATATAAACCCTGCCATGCTCTTGTGATAGACAGTTGATCTCAAAACTATTTGCGAGTCATATTTCTTTGCAACACTGCAAAAGCCAAAAGACCAAATGTACCATCTCACAGACATCGTTAAACTCTGACGATTAAAATCATTCCAGAACATGTTTGCGAAATCCTACATTTTGCAAACTTTTAGCGGCCTTTTGCAAATCGCAAACTCTTTGCGTTAAATCGTATATCGGCAACCGATAGAGTTTGGAGTCGATTCGTTAAGTTGTAGCGTTGATGAGTTTGCTTCAAAACGTTTCCGATGTTAGTTTTATCACTAATGTGTAGCGGCATGTTGACCATCGTAAAACGTTTGCGTTAGACGTTATATCGAAAACCAATAGATTTTTTAGTCAATTTGCTAAGTCGTTGCGATGTTGGGTTAGTTTTTAATAATTTTCGATGTATTGTGAATCGCAAATTGTGTATAGAAGACATTATAATCGGAAATGTTTTGCGATTGGTTTGGTTTCGGGAGTTGCGAAGGGCTTGCGATTGTACGGGTGCGAAGGTGAGGGTTTTGCAAAGGCTTAAGAGTTTGCGAGGAATTCTTGTTCGGAACTACGGGTTTTCGAAATTTGATTTCTTTGTTGTTTGCGAGGATATTTGGATCGCAATATGCCCCTTTTATGTTGTAGTGATTAAAAGATGAAGAACACAAGAAAAACAAGTTGGTATAAGCAAAAGCGCAAGAATATAAGGTTTAAAGGTGGGTATGAACAACACATAAAAATAGTAAACAAATTATCATATAGATTTATTTATAGATTTGCGTGAATATAAATTTTAAAAATTGAACAAAATATCACCAAAAGTGATACAATTTCAACAAAAATGAAAAGATTGACCCTAGTGTGAATCGTTTCAATTTTTGTGAATTTTAGTGATTTTCCATTCAATCCAATGATTCTTTGTTTGAATTGTTTCTTATTGAATGCACTTAGTTGAGCACAAACTTACATAAATTTCTAAAATCCCCAAAAATTTGAGGATATTCAAATTGATGTAAGTGCTTTAGCTTTTTGTACTATTCATGAATTTGTGTGAATATTGGGATTGATTTTGTCTTTTTTTTTAATAAGTTGTGAATTTTCTATGTATTAAAACTCCCATAATTGAACATAAACTTACATATATAACAAATATTTTCAAAATGTGGGTGGATTTAGATTGGCATTATCCTTTTCACTTTATGAATGTATGGATTTTTGTAGGTTCATTTTCATATTGCTAGTTTGCATTTAGAAAAATTGAAATAAAATTTTGATCGCAAAATCATATATAGATAAATATGTTAGCATGAGCCTTGCATTTTTTCAATCTTTTGTTTGGACCATCATGGTCAAATCTTTTTCTTTAAAAAGATTATGTTGTTATTTTTTTTTAAAACGTAAAACATCTATCAAAAACTTGAGAATTGAAATCAAGTTCTCAATATGCTGGCATGGGCCTTGCATTTTTTTTCTTTTTTTTAGACCATCATGGTCAAAATATTTTCTTAAAAAAATGAATGTTGTTATTATTATTATTATTAAAAATTTGAAAATCTATCAAGAATCATGAAAATTGAAATCAATTTTGAGAAATTGTGGAGACTCCCACAAGCATGATGAATCCCTTTAGTTTTGTATTTTGGTTAAATTTCTGAGGATTTACAGGTTTTTTTGGAATATTTATCAACATATATGGATTTGGGTGAATATAATTTTTTAAAAAAAAATATTGAAATTTTAAAGCATTTATGAAAAGTCACAAAAAGTGAAGGGAGTCACATTAGGTTTCATGGTTTTTTGGGGGTGATTTTCATGATTTTTTATTTAAAATTTCTGAATTTGAATGCACAAAATGGATGTCAAAATTAAATCATTTAAAGTGGCAAAAACTTAAAAAACTGATAAGATTGTTCATGGACATTTTGTAATTTCTATCAATTTTTTTAATAAAAATTAGGTCAAATTGATTTCTTGGGGTTGATTTTTTATAATTTTCTATTTGAAATTCATGAAATTTATTTTGATACAAGTTCAAAAACATTTGGAGATTCTTCTTGGTATGAGTCTTTTTTTTAAAAAAATTTTTTTGGGTGAATTTGATGGGCTTCTTTGGTCAATTTTGAAATACTTTCATTAGCATTTATGGATTTGTGTGAAATAGAAATTTACAAATTTGATTTTTAAAAATCAACAAAAATGATGAAAATATCATAATGTGAGCAAACTTAGGCAATTGTGAGTCCTTTCTTTTTTTGTTAAATTTTGTTGTGCTTTGGTCAATTTTGTGATTTTTTAATTTATGTATGTTCTGAATTTGAATGTTCAAAATTGATCCAAAAAATGGCATAAATTGAAAATGGAAAATGTGGAAATTTTGTGTAGATACAAACCTGCATGACCCCCCCCCCCCATTTTTTATATTTTGTGTGGATTGGGGTGGGGGGTATTTCTAGTGAATTTTATGAACATTTGTGAATTTGTGTGAATAGAAATAGAAATATTGAATTGTTTTTTGGAAAAAAAATTAAAACATTTAGGAAGATTCAAATAAATTGAAAGGACTCAAATCGTTGCGGATTTTATTATTATTATTGTGTAATTGTGTTTATTTTTGGTGATTTTTGGTATGAATTTTATGAATTTGACTAGACGAAATTGATCCATGAATCATGTAAATGACATAAACTTAGGAAAACTTAGGGGGACCCATCTCAACATAAGTTCTTTGCTTGTTATAGTTTTTGTGAATTTGGAAAATTTTCAAGTGGTTTTTGATGATGTTTCTTTGAGATTTAGTGGATTTTAAATTGGAAATTCACAAAATTGACCCAAAAAACACAACAAGTTACAAAAATTAGATTAAGTGGGGAATTTCATGGTAGCATATGTGTCTTCATTTTTTTGGGTCAACATTATAATTTTTTTCACATTTTGTGAATTTGTGTGAATTCAAATTTACCAACATCACTAGAAAATCATATGCCAGTGCAAATCATTTCAATTTTTGTAAAATTTTCAGATTTTTTTTATGTGTCAATTTTGTGATTCTTGATTCAATTTTTGTTTAATTTTTGGTGCATTTGGGTGAATGCACACTATGATGGTCCTTTTTGATGCACTTTTATGACCATTACTACAATATACACCTCCCTAAATGTGATTAATTAATTTTAGGTTTTTCTTTTGTTGTTTTGGGGATATAATTTGAACTTTCCAAAAGCTAATTTCATTTAATATTATTTGGAATATATGTAAGGAATCATAAATAATATTTATATATGCATAATATAACACACCTAGTTTTTCATTTCAAATTGTATTAAAATTTAATTTAATTAGTAATTCAAATAAATATTTGAAAAATACATAAAACTACATTTTTCTCAAAATAATTGTCACTTTCCATTTGAAAGTGATTTTTTTATCAAAATGTCAATTTACCACATAACTTATGATCATGACCCCAAAAAAATGCATCTATGACAGGAAAATCTTCAAATTCTTTAAATATTTCACAAACATGGTTCAAATTATGTAGGATCACATGTGAAATAACATAGTACAAATTTCATAAAGGTTTAAAATAATTCCAATCACTTTTTGAGTTTTATTTTTATTTTAAAAATACACAATGACATGTATTTTTTTCATACAACCCACCATAATATGTAATTTTATTTATTTTTTAAATCTATTCTTTTTTTCAGGTTATGTTAGAGTATAATATGAAAAAATATTGTGAAATTCTTTAGTTTTCACATGGTTAGGCTTATATATTTACTATCTACAAAAACACTACAATCTAGCAACACAAAGCGGGCCATAGATGTGTGTTTTCACCAATTAACTACCTTTAAATTGATAGAAAATTTATATATATAAGTGACAATCTCACTTGTTAATTTGATTTATATAATGTGGACATGAAAGTGTGCATGTTTATTTGCCTTTTCATCTACATATAGGTTAGTAAAGAAAAGGAATGAAGTTTTTAGTTAATATGGCACCTATCAACAATCAAAATTTTTAATTATGTATATGACAAAAATTCATAAATTATATTGAGAGGACCTTTTGAATTTCTTCACTTTTTGTGAAGTTTTTTGTTAAATTTTTGTCATTTTTAGTTCAAATGTTATCAACTTTTTTGTAATTTGAAATCATAAAATTGACAACAAAATCATGAATTTGAGAATATATTATTAACTTTGAAGGGGCTTGTTGCAAAAAAAATAATGATAAAAACACACCAAATTGAGAAAAAATCCCAAATTATCACAAAAATATGAAAGGATTCACACCTTGCCCCCCATGAGTTCCTGTGATAGAAAAATCTACTTATGGAAAAAATTCACAAAAATTCAATAGAAATTGGGAAAATGGTTTTTAAATTTGGTAAAAAATTCACAAAAATTCATGTTGGTGTCAAGGTTGGCCATTGGGGAATGAGGGAATCTTGGTCCCCAAAGGTGGAACTCATGTTAAAAAATGAATCTCTAATTGTAGAATATGAAAGGATTCACATTGACCCAAAAAGGAATGAAGGATTCTTGGCTTCCACAAGTGGAACTCATGTAAGAGCAAGTCTATAGTTGCAAAAAAAGGAGGGGATTCACATTAACATGAATCTTACTCTTTGGGGGAACAAGGGATGCTTGGTTCCCATAGGTTGGAACTTTGACAAGGGTCTTCCCTTGTAGAAAGGAAAGGATTCACATCAATGTGAGTTTTGGCAATGAATTGCAAAACTTATCCCATGACCCCCATGTTAAACAATTATTCTTGTTTTAATGTGATGTTTGTTGGTTCTAGCCTTTAGGTAAAAATTAAACAACAATATGGAGTTGGTTTCCTCCCATTTGTTTGTAGGTTTTTTTCACTTTGGGATAAACCGATGGCATGCAAGATTTCAAAGGTTGGTCAAACCATGTATCCTGGGTTGTGAAGGTGAGTGTTGTAGACAAATCTATATGATAAAAGTTGTTAGTTTTGTTGATTATACACGAAGGAAGTCATGATATATTAACAACATTCCAAGTTTTTTGCTCCATAGTTAATATTTTGTCATAATACACAATTAAAGCTTATAAGGACATTTCAATCTCAATGGGTTGGCCTAAAGTTGAATTAAATTTTGTAGGTATGATGAATGTTGTGTGGTTATAAGAAACAATAGCAAGCTACCAATGGTTATTATAATGGTTATTACAATGGTTCATAATGGCATTTCCCAAAAAAATGAAACAAACAATTTTGATATAAACTATGGTCTTCAAAAAAATTGAAAATGAAATAACCAACTATAAAGTTGTGGGTTTTTTCATGTAAGTTGTTAGTTCTTTGAAGTTATTCAAATGAATGGACCTAACAACTTGAGCTTTGCATTGCTTCACACTACTAGTGATAATCAATTAACACAATTCAAAATATTAATATATATCAAATGTACTTAAATAAATTATGTAAAAGATAATTAGTTATTGGACATTAATAGTTCTTGATAATATAGATTGTCCATGAAATCATTTCAACTTCCATTAATTATAGAATATGAAATTTAATTTTCACATGTTAAACATTGACATTTATAGCACCCATGATGTCCTTTTTGGCATTCCTTGTGGCATCAAAAGAAATTTTTTTGGGGCCTTTTCCAGGATCCCTAAACATCCTTCCTACCATACTTCCCAATGACCTTTTGTTTGAAAAAATGTAAAATGTAAAACATTTTTGAACATGGTGCTCACAATGTCCCCTATGTATTTTTTAGTGCTTTGGTGTCCTCTAACATTATATCCAACGCCCTCAACCCTCAACATTTTTGTTGCCCCCTATTGCTTGAAAATAAAGAATCATGCCTAACCTAACACCCCTAATGTTTCTAACATGCATTTTCAACACCTTGTTATCACTTGTTGGCATTCTTATCTTTTTGTTGTTCCCCATCTGTTGTCATTATCGATGTTGTCCAAGCGTGTTTTTGTTGTTGATCAAGCATAGGTCATCCTTGAACCAAAACACTCCATCAATTTGAATTTTTACTAGGATTTGGGAACATTTGATAAGCCAACATCCCATCTTAGGATGCATTTTCAAGACCTTGACATAGCAACATTCATAGTGGTTAAAAGGTTCAAGAAAATTTGGAATTGTTACATGGGTCAAGTTTTCATTAATTATAAATAAACCAAAGTTGAAGGGGCAATTTTTTTTATTGATTCAAAAAGAGAAAGTAATTAAAAGGGAAATAAATACTTACCCATTTCAAAAAGGGGGTGGTTCGTAAGGGAAAACTAAAATGTCCACCCATAAGTCATGTGTGGAGGTGATATAAAAGGTTTAAAAATGTCACTTCCCACTACATATTAATGAATTTCATGTTTAGAATGAATTCATTGAATTTAATTATCTTCATAAACATATCATTGATTAAAATAATGCAAACTTATCAATTATGATAAAATATTTTGATGGATATTTCATTTTCAATGTCGAATATGTTTCAATTTTGATTAAAAGGTGTCCACTAAAATATTTCCACAAATTTTAAGTTGATTTTTGATTGGTTTATGTTTTTATACTTTATTTAATTAATAAAATATGATTAATGTAAATTTATGTATAGATTTGATAAATATATATAGTTTCAAACTATATAATTTAATTAAAAATTGTAATTATAATGGAATTTTTATTAGTTTATTTGTAATTTTGATTTTCAATACAAAACCAAATCGAAGGTCATGTTAGCACTAGTTGGAGTTATGAACATTATGAAAATTAATCAATATAAAATCCATTAAGGAATGTATGGATATAAAGTGTGGTTTAATGGTTTAAAATACACCAGGACTTGTTGTTTTTATAATATGAAACAAAATGGTGAATTTTAAGACATTTAAAACAATTTGGAATCATGATGTACATGTCAAAAGTTATAATTATAGTTATAATTCATAATTCATGTTTCAAAACACAAATAATGTGTTGTGTAACATGTCATTAAGTTTAAAAATGTAGTTGTTGAATGAAATGGTGAAGCACAAATGGAGGAAAATGAATCATGCACTTTTCAACAACAACATGCACAAAAAAATCTCAAGGTTTTCAAGGTTTTGCCATGATAGTAGGTTGAAAAACTTGTGATTTATGGTTAACATGCAAGTAATTTAACAAATATTAAATATTTGAAGAATTTAGAATTTGAAATCAATAGTCAAACTTTGAACATGTTTCAACTACATAAAAAATGGGAAAAAAAATATGGTTTTTGTGATAAACTTGTTCAATTTTTAAATTTTTGCTTACCTCAATTTGCATTCAATTTGCAAGCAATATTGGTGTATTGCCCATAATTAGATCAATTTTTTTTTCTTATTCCCTTTTTTTGGCCACCTTTTTTGCTAATTTCCATTTTCCTTCTTGGAACACTTCAATGGCAGTAAATCATTCGTGCTTCCATGTATTTAATTATTAATGACAAACATGGAAACAAATTTACAACCCCTACAACATAGTTAGGGAACATAAAAAACACACATGATTTAATAGATTCATAATATTGTAAAGGTGCTTAAGTACATTTATTAATGTAATATGAAGGCATCTTCAACACATGTTTGTAGAATAATGACTGAAATTTGAGATTTTCATCTCAAGAATAAAATGTTATGTAATATTCCAAAAAAATTGTAATTCCTTTCAAATTTTTTTGAAAAACATAAATTTGAAAATAGAATACAAACAATTGTAACCAAAAAAAAGTGGGTCCGAATTTAAACAACACACTAACCGGCTGCACGACCCTAAGCAATCTTGCATTTTTGATCTACTTCACATAGACAAAATCTTTGATCTTCTCCTTGATACTTCCCTACTGATTCTTCCTGATGTACATTCTATGATCAGAAACATATAAGTCTTTTACTCACACAAACCAGTAGAACAGATTACACAACATCCATCGCTTGCCTCTCACATTCGCAGAAATGCTAACAAGTACAAGCTTATCTGTTGTAGACTACAAACATTGCCCGAAAGCACAAGCTTTCTTTACTACAAAAATGTTCATCAAACATCAAGCTCCTACTGAGGTTTAACCTTTCTCATGTTCCTCTGCAATTTTTTGGCCAAGTTACTGGCGCAGTGGAATGTTCTAGCAACCAGCCAAACCCTCCGCTAACAGAACTCCTCACACCTATATTTACAAGAGTCCCGACTTCTTGCCTCCTGAATGTTCCAAAAAAATCTAACGATCATGTTGCCAAAATTGCCTTCATCGCTAGAATCAAACATCTGGATCTTTTTCACTATGCAACTCTGTGGCCATCTCTCATACTCAGCTCCCCACCACCACTCACATGCCACCTTGCTAAAATTTACTTGCTCCTCTCTTACTTGCTACTATTTGTCTACCGCCAACCTTCCCCTGGAGCCTAAAATTCACTCCCGAAACCTCCCCCCACCGCATCTGCAATCTCCAGCTTCCGTTTACTTCCTCCAGAAGTTTCATGAAAATCCTCCGATTCCATTCGTCCATCCCCCACACATCCGCCGCCGTTACTCCCATCTTCCCATCAATTCAGCTCCATCCCTCTTCATTATTTCCAACCGCCTTCTTCCCTGAACCACACAACACACCCAACCAGAAATAGATTTCCCCATGCATTTTCCATGCAGCAATAATGGAGATGCCGTAACAACAAGACGACTAATCAATTGAACCTAGATCCCAAGATCAACCAGTGTTCACATTGGTGCGGCGACTTAATTTCGTGCTACAATAGTTCCTTCCTATCTTTGACATTGTGTAGCTCTCGACGTCACCGTGACTCGCACGTGTGTCTCTTTGTCACCACGACCCGCACCCCCGTCACAGATTGACTGACCAGCGATCCAAAACCCCCGTCACAGACAGATGGACAGACGGATAGAGGGTCACGAACAGACGGACAAGTGAATTAATATATAGGATACACACGGGGAAGATAAAATAAAATATGAACCCTTATGAACATCATGCTCAATGTTTAGGATTGAAGTTTTAAACCATGATCAAAACTTAAATTGCCATATTTTGAATGATAAGTTGGTGTTTGAACTTTTATTTTTTTACGTGAAAGATTTCATACATGCTTCTAAAAACCTAACCAACCACATTTTAGCAAAAATACTCAAAAAATTCAATATCAAGAGAAAATGTCATGGAAACCTTGGGCTAGCAAAAAAATTAAAAACTTGAGATCAAAAGTGTGTTCATAGAACCCCTTGTGGTGGAGCCTTGTAATAGCAATGACCTTTGTTTTTGTAGTGAAACAAAGTATTGTAACTTTAACTTTAGGCTCACAATCAACCCTTGGACAAGCCAAAGAAAAACCAAAACAAATGCAAGCTTGAAATTTCATGAAAATAAAAGAATGATCAAAGTGCGAGATTGACTAGATCAAATGAAGGTCAGTAAAATTCCTGGATGCAAATTCATCTTTCTCTAGGGAAAAACAAAAGGCATCTGAGAGGCAAAAAGAAAAAAAGAAGCAAAAAATTTGAATGATTTTTCCTCTTCTTACTTCACCCCTTTCCTTTTCATGTTCAATTCCCATTGCTATTGACAAGTTGAAGTTCTTCACAGGTTGATGATCCTAGTTTAACACTTAAAAACAACCCTCACCCAAGTCATTTTATCCAGAAACTGATGAGAGCACGAAATGAGGTACATGATAGAAACCCAACACCCAAAACCCATCAAGACCCACTCTGGAATTCTTCTAGATTTTCTACTTCTATTAGAGAAATCGGTAAAGTCATCCTGTCTTCACCCTGTCTCTGGGGCCTCTTGTTACCCCTTATCCCCAGGGTCCACAAAGTAAGGAGGTTTTATTAAATCTGGGTATGAAATGCTGAAACTCAGCATTTAATGCACAAGGTTCGAGGTAATTATACATGTTGTACATGTAGGAGGAGAAGTGAAGGCGCTTGTTCAAACTCCTTCACTTGTTCAAACTCAGCAGGGTTCTGATCCTCCTGTGGTTTCCTGACTTTACAGATTTCTCTAATTATGTAGATCATTTGACCTATCCTCCTCATCATCTAAGCTGGCTCTTCTTCATGTTTTGAAGTATTGATGCTTTGCAGTGAGCTTCTTTGTTTGTGTTAAACATCACTATTTTCTTGATTCTGCAAATGAAGGTGAGAGAGCCTATGGAATGTAGTTTTTTCAATTTGGTGCCGACATTTGGAGGAATGTTCACTAGGTGTTGTTTTGAGTGGTTTGCTGTGAATGAATTCTCTCTGTTCAATTTTTGGGAACTTGTTAAGTGTGTAACTGTTCCTTGTTTGAAACTTGCCAGAAGAGGGCGAGCTATTACAGGATGAGTCACTTGTTTTATTTATTATTTATGAGGAGGATATTTTTGATGTTTTGAGAGCCACTGGTGAGAGGTCCTTATACCCTACTCATACCCACCGGTTCTTTCTCGGGAAGAGAGAGAGAGAGAGAGAGAGAGAGAGGAGCTCCCAACACTAATGGCAAGTAGCTTAACCTGCTAACTTGAACACTCTGTTAAATCAATTTTTCTACATGAGGACACCAAGGTACCCAAAAAATACATACATGACAAAATTGTACTCATAGTTTGGATAGTGTTTCTATTACATGAGTAGTTGTCCAGGGGCAGCCATATTCGGAAACTCATCACTGTTGGTTTGTCTAGTTGATAAAATAGAAGGCCATCTTTTTTTCCACTCAACCCATCATGAGGTTTAAAGTCGCAGAGAAAACAATTGAATAAAGCTTGCCTAATAGCCACCGGAGAATCTGTTGCTAATTCCACAACCATCATGATGTTGTTCCTCTTGTTGTTGTTGTTGTTTTTGTCATAGTTGCAACATTTGTTGCACTCATGTCATGGTAGTGGTGGCGGTGGCGGTAGTTGCTGCTCCTCTTGTTGTTGTTGTTTTTGTCATAGTTGCAACATTTGTTGCAACACTCATGTCACGGTAGTGGCGGCGGCAGCAGTAGTTGTGCCAACTACACTTTGCACTTTGTTAATTGCATGATGGACACCACCACTAACTACTACTACTACTACTACCTACTAAGTATTACTCAACACCCAACTTTTGATTCATTCTTTGTAGCAATTACATATATGTACCATGTGTGATTTTTGAGAAGAAGAAGACAAACCCAACAAAGGGTACATGCTTACAACAACATTTTGTACCTACCCTAAAGTTTTAGGACAAATCAAGTAAGAAAAAAACATCATCATGATTATTATTATTATACACACATAACATACTTTACCCCTTTCTGAACAAGTTTTGTTATGCGCTTTGTTTTTGCTATGTAAGTTATTAACAACCAAAACAAAGCTTCAAATATTAGGTATGGCCATGTTGATTGGGTAAAAGAATGAATTGGGTATGTATCATTGTGAAGTATTTGTGGTCCATAATGGGCGACTGGGTTGATTCTAATGTATTATTATTATTTTTTTCTGGTGTCCACAATTAGTTTCTAAATAATAAAAAAACAAAATGCAATGCTCATCAATTAGTTTCTAAATCTAAAAAATTAATGCAATTCTAAACTTCAAAAAAAAAAATTTCATGCACCCAAGATTTTTGTATTGTGGATTCAAAAATATCATTTTCCCAAGAAAAATTCCGAAGAAAATAAAAAAAATGGCAAATCATTTGAAAGCTGAAAAATGGGTTCCATTCATCAAGCATACGAAATTTGAATGCCCACAAGGTAAAATTGAGGAGGGTGTATCATCTCTTATTATTATTATGTACATGCGGATTTTTCTAAATGATGGGTCCGAACAATATTTGTATTGTAGATGGGAGTTGGGACTATTTTGTAAACCTAATACTACATGTTGCAAATGGCTTTGGTTTCTTGGGGGATTTGCACTTGTTTCAGATTGATTGTTTTTTGTGGCTTTTGTGTTGTGGCAATTCAACATCTTCATCTTGTTTGTTGTCCAATGCTCTCATTGTCCACTGCAATTATACCATTATTCAACATATATGTCATTATTCCATATCATGCTCAAGCCTATGTATCAAGGTTATACATTCATCATATCTTGAAAATTAGGTTTCAACTTTGAAGGTTGTAAATGAGTTCCAAATCATCTTGTTGGGCATAGTGGTCATATGATATTGTCATTTGCCATTCCAAAATTTCTCAAATTCTTAACCAAAATCATTAGGTGAAACCAATATTCTACTAATGTGTATAACCAAAACTATTTCACAATTTCATTGTTGACCATTGTTAAATTTCTATTTGATTTGGTTTTAGATTTAATTTGATTTTCCCACCACCGATTTCATACCCAAAATTTGCCACTTTCCACTTATTGGAATTAAAACTACTTATTCAAAACCCCCTTCATTTGAGGGTTTTAGACATTGCAAAATAATTTCCAAGAAAATTAATGCAATTATTTAAGTCCTAAAACACAAAAATTCACATAGACCAATGATTCAGTTTGATTTCATATTAATAAAGCTTGCATAAGTTTGTATGTACAAAAATGTGGAACTTAGAACTAACAAAGTAATGGCCCCAACCCACATACTTCGAATAAAACTAACTAGCTATCAATGCCATGCAAAATTAACAACCCTTTACAAATTGGCAAAATTCAATGAATTCAATTGTACAAATCCGGGATTTTATTCCACTAACCCATGAAAGTAAGTGTTAACTTAACATTAGGCCAAAAAAAATAGTAATAAGAAGAAGATTTTCCCTAACCAAGGTGCAACATGATTTCAAAAAAATCAATATGGTTCATATTTGCTTGCATAACTATGTCTCAGAAGTCATGCTTTAGAATGAGTTCATGTAGTCCCTTTTCAGAGGTGTTAGTATCATGATCATAGTCATAAATGATCCATATAATAATATGCATTCCCAACAATAATCCAATGTTTAGTTTTGTTACCTTCTTTTGCTTCCAAGTGTGTATATAATAAGTCTTTTCAACAATATGTCGAAGGTAGTTCCTTGAAATATTTTGTACACTCAAAACACATGAACAAAAGGTGTTGAATACACTTGAAGGCTTAGATTTTCACTACTACTTCCATAACGAGAGTAATTGGATTTTTTTATCAACATGTGTATGAGATAAATTATACAAGATTTGCTTGATGATATCCAACCCACCATGTCCAATAACAATTGATATTTGAAGTCTAGTAAATTCCATCTTTCTTTGAGTTCTTTCATTTCTTGCGCTTGCATCGCAAACTTGTCCAAATCTTTTTTCTGTCCAACAAGAGACCATGATCGTAGTATATTATTGGGTTGGTTATTTTCCAAGGTCAAAACTCGAAAGTTGCCCAATACACACACCATGGACCCATTTTCCATGCACCATCAAATGCAGGAGTGAAATCACCCATTTTTGAAAGCCTTGTGTCAACCCCAAATTAACGACATCCTATTTGGATAGTACGTGTGGCAAGTGAAGCTTGAAGAAATAGCTGATAATGAGGGAATTTTTAAGTGCCTTTGAATTTGAAAACTTTAACCAACTTCGAAGGGCTATTTGCTATTTCTTGAACTACAAAAAAAACTCCAAATCTGATAAAATTTGAGCTTGCTCAAATCCTTATGACCTACATTCATATACTTCTTTCACAATTGTTTAGTTTATGCACCTAGTGAATTATGGCATGTCAAAAATACTCTTACCAATCGTTTTGAATGACCAAACGAGACTTTTTAAATCATTTGGGTTGTTCATTTTTTTCATGCAAAAGTTTTGCACCCATTTTTCACTCACATCTAAACTACTTGTTCTTATGACCCAAAACAAGACTTTAAAACATTTAGGGTTTAATCTTTTGCAAGCCATTTGTCTTTTTTCTTTTTGGTTTCAACTACTTGTTCTTATGACCCAAAACAAGACTTTAAAACATTTAGGGTTTAATCTTTTGCAAGCCATTTGTCTTTTTTCTTTTTGGTTTAAACTACTTGTTCTTATGACCCAAAACAAGACTTTTAAAACATTTAGGGTTTTAATCTTTTGCAAGCCATTTGTCTTTTTTCTTTTTTTTGGTCGGGTTCAAAGGTTTGCACCATTCTACGCTTGTCTTTCCGAAGTTGTGCAACCTCTTGTCCCAAACATCCTTCTTCACCTGTCACCTCTTGGGTATCAAATTCTACACAAAATTTTTGCAAGCCAAACAAAAAATCCCAACCCACACACAACTCATCACATTCATATCATAATGTGTAGTTTTTGCAAGAGATAATCTAACATTACCTAGGGTTAGTATTCTCAAAAACCTTAATGTTTTTTTGGGCCTTGCCTATACTACTACAAAGGCAAGAAGGATATTGTTGTGTTTAGATTCATTATAGAGTATCGTAGTAGCTTAAGGAGTTTTGGCCACTATGTTAATAGATCTACTTTTATATGCGGATTTTTGAAACACGCTAATCCTTCAAAAAAGTTGAAAAAAAAAATTGGAAAAAAAGTTTAGAGGAGTGTGAATTTTCAGCTAATTTAGAATTTTGGGAAGAATTTAATTTTTTTTCCATATTAGAAAAATTGGAAAAAAAAATTAATCTCTATTGAGAAATAGGAGGACTATTGTTATTATTATTATTATTATTATACTAATAAGTCCCAACAATTATTGGTAGGAGCAATAATTATTCAAATTTTGTTGAACTTTTGGCCAAGAAAGTGAACAACTTTCGGACAGCACACGACAAGAAAGAAAAGCATGTGGCGGCCCCTTTTAACATTCAGAGCGTGCGTGTACGATGAACACAAAAACAAATGAGAAAAACAAAACAAAAAATTGTTGTACAACATGATGCCTACTTGGTACAAAGCTAATCTAATTGTTTTTTTCGGTGGAATTTATGGGCAACTTTTTCCAAATGAAAAACGGAAAAAAAAAAAAAAAACATTATATGTACATAAATGTATAACATAAAATAATAAAAATAAAATTTATAATTATATATTTTTGTATGTGTATTTTAATTTCATTTTTTAATTTTTTTTGGGAACCGAAGTTGGTTTTTTCATTTCATTTTTTTTAAACATGATGAAAAATTTAGAATTTTATCACCACCACCACCTGGGGTCCATTCACAATCGTCGAAAGTTAGCTTATGATTGTCGAGCTGAAGACTTATCGGTCCCAAATCACTGGCGACTACCATGGCCGCTTCGGATCGTGGCAATCTCTTCTTACTACAAACCAAAAAAAAAAAAAAGAAAAAAAAAGAAATACCAAATCGTAAATAATAGATGCCAAAAATTGGAAACAACAGATTTTTTTTTTTTTGCAGAAATCCCATTTTCCGGCAAGCGAGAAAAGGAAAAAGAAAGGAAAATTTGTGACTTCAAACTACAACTACGACTACTACTTACCTGAAAATTCCCATGTTCGTAATTGAAAATTGGCAGGTTTCTGGCAAATGTCCGTCCGTTGTCCTTCAGTCGATCTTTTTTCTGAGTCCGTTGTAAGTAAGTAAGTGAAGTAAGTACGTGCTTAGCTCGTTACCAGCTTCCACCGGACACGAACATAAATTCCAATACTTTCAAGAGTTGGATCGCCTCTTTAGAATCCGGAAATGACAATAATAACAATAATAAATAAATAAATAAATAAATAAATAAATAATAATTTGCAATATCAAACTTCAGTCTTTTTTATTATAATTTTTTTTTCATTTAAAAAAATCTAAAGAAAAGAAAAAAGGAAATGAATTTTGAAAAGATTCAATAACTAGAAGCTTAAATAGCTAGATTGGGTTTCATCTTCCTCTTTTGGATGATTGCCACTTTGAAGGCTGCATTAAAAAAAAAATTAAAATTTTAAAATTCCTTTAAAAAAAAAACAAGAAGAAGAAAATTCCTGAGATTCTCAAGCTTTCTAAAACAAATGAAATTCAAAAGAATGGATTGTTAAATTTCTTTTTGCATTTGGGATTTTTTTAGGAGCAGAGATGAAAGTTCATTTTACCTGAAAAATTAATTATTTATAGCAGGTGGGTTGTTACCATTTGAAAACTCAGAAAGAAAAATCAATTGCAAAAGTGAAGTGCAATTGATTTCTCTCAGAATCCACACGAGAGAGAGAGCGAGCGAGAGAGAGAGATGAGAGGCAGAGGGAAAGCAGAACAAGACGAGTTACAATTTGAAAACACACAATAAGAAAAAAATCAATTGGAAATTGAAGCTTCAATTTGCAATTGAGTTTTCTCCGAATTCTGAGAGAGAAGAGAGGCAATGAGAGAAAGGAGAAAGAAGAAGAGGGTGAGTTACAATTTGAAATTACACAGCGAAAAAAAATCAATTGCAAATTGAACTATTTTGCAACTGAGTTTTCTTCTGAGTGAGAAGAGAGAAAAGAAGAAGAAGAGGGTGAGTTACGATTTGAAATACAGCTTCAATTTGCAATTGAGTTTTCTCCGAATTCTGAGAGAGAAGAGAGGCAATGAGAGAAAGGAGAAAGAAGAAGAGGGTGAGTTACAATTTGAAATTACACAGCCAAAAAAAAATCAATTGCAAATTGAACTATTTTGCAACTCAGTTTTCTTCTGAGAGAGAAGAGAGAAAGAAGAAGAAGAGGGTGAGTTACGATTTGAAATACACAGTAAGAAAAAATCAATTGCAAATTGAAAAATATGTACAATTGAGTTTTCTTGTGTGTGTGAGAGAGAGAGAGAGAGAGAGAGAGGAGAGGCAGAGAGAAGAAGAAGAAGGGGCAAACGAAAGCACAAATGATGCTACAGTTAGCCAAAAGGGGGTCAGCTGCACTCTCAATAACCGTTGAGTAATTGGAGTAACCACTGGCTCTAAGCTTTCACCGGAGGTCCCAAGTAGGGGTAAAAGGAAGTGGAAGTTGGCCGAAATCCACGGCCGTTAAGGTGAACTCCAGTAACAGTAAGTGAACAAAAATAAGTAATAACAGTATATGTTTACCTTTTTTACCTTCATGATATTTTTCCTTTGCTTATATACACTAACTTTAGGCTCACAATTTAATTTTTAAATTCAGAATTTAATTTTGGGGGGGGGGGGGGGCTAGGTAGGTAAGGTATTTGATTTTCCAAAGGTTGATTATTTCTTTGTTTGAATATTTATTTTTTTGTATTCCTTCTCTATTAATCAAATGGGATTTTATCCCCCTTTTTTTTCTTTTTAAAAAATAAAAAAGGATAAATGTGGTTTGTTAGTTAATGGATACATGATTATTAGGAAAAATGCTTACGTTGATTATTTAACAACAACTTTCAAATAATTGAATACCACATTTTAATTTCTTTTTATTAATTAATCATGAAATGTTAATTTCTATATAAAAAGGGGATAAATGTGATTTTTTAGTTGAAGGATAAATAGTTATTTATTTTTAAAAATATATTTCACAACAACTTTTTAAATAAGTGGATACTACACCACCACCATGTGAAAACAATACTAATAACCAAAAAAATAAATCTAAATTATATGGTTGAGCGGCCAATGGGATACCATCTAAATTACATGGGTTGAATCGTTGAATCCTTTACAATGGGTTCCAAATTTGGACCCAAGTAGGATAAGGAGGAGAAAGCTCACAATAATAGGAAGCAAAATTTTTGTTAGATGGGGTTGTTGTTACACCAAAGGGGAATGCTTAAATTGTAAGTTTTTTGATGGGAAATTGGTCATAAACAAATCTCTAGGGTTTCAAAGTACAACAACACCACAAACCAAAATACACTTTTAGTAGGAGAAGAGCAAAAAAAATTGTGTTGAAAGGGAAAAAAAACTTCCCCTTGATTGATGATCATACTCTCTTCTCTAGGCTCTAAGCTCTAAGCTCGAAGCTCTCTCCTCCTTCATCTCTTCAAATCCAATCTAATCCAATCCAATCCACTCCCTCGCATGGAAGTACATAATGCACATGAATGCAAATGGTGGAGAGGGTTTTTAATGATCTGCCAAGAAATCCTTGATCAGCTGCCAACAGCACCAGCAGCACCACAGTCTTTAGGGTTAGCAAGTAGTACTAACAAAAGAGTCTAATGAGTCTTCTTCTTCTTCTTCTTCTTCTGACTTTCTTTCAAACCAAATCTTTCACCTCCTCCTAAACCCTAAACCCTAAAACCCCAAATCCTAAACTCCTCAAAATTATTATTTGTCATTTATTATTATTATTTATTTCTTTCTTTCTTTATTGGCCTTGCCTATCAAAGCAAAGAAAATTGTGTCTAGATTCATCATAAGAGTATATAGTAGTAGCTTCAGAGATTTTTTGGGCCCCTTAGGTAGTAGTAGGTCTATTTTTATTATATAAGGAATTTTGAAAGATGATTCTATTTTGGCTGGTGTTCCAAACTTGAGATTTAGTTATAGAGTTATGATATCTTGAAGGATTATTTTGGTTTCTTTTAGAAGGTTTTTTTTTTTTTTTTTGAAAATTATATTTTTGCATGGTGAAATACTTGAGTTTCCATAATTCTTCTTTTGCATTACCATACTTTTTAATGTAAATGACAAGGCTAGAGTGTGACACACCACTTGTATTTATTTTGGGCTTTACTTGCAATGCCTTTAGTTTATATTTATATATATATATATATATATATATATATATATATATATATATATATATATATGTATATATCTATTTATATATTTATATGGATTGTTGCATTAGGAAACAACAACAGGATTTAGGGCTTTTAGGGAAAGAGTGTTCCAAATCTTTTTATTAGGGTTTAGGGGTTAATGAACAATGTTTGGAATTTTTTAGTTCGTTTGTGTTGGGCAATCAAAAAACCATAAACTACCTAACCAATGATCATTTTGATTTTGCACCATGTTTGTTGGTTATAACTTAGTAGCTGAATGGGGGGGGGGCACTTCATCCAATCAACCCCATGAATGAAGTTGTAGACATCTTTCTATTTGTCAAAACATTTGAACACTTTGTATGAAGAGATTCATGATGTTGCTCTAGATGCCCATGGACTTCTTACATGGACTTGGTTATAAATTCATAAACAAACATTTTTGCCCGCATTGGGAATTTTTCTAAGTGAGAAAAACAAAGTTTGTCATAGAGGCATCATCTTGTTGCATTTTAGGGTTTAGCTCTTAGCTCACCACCTGCAAAAAGGGGAAAAAAAAAAAATCCACACCTTCCAACCACTCTTCTTTTGGGGATGAATTTTTGCAATTTTTGGGCTGAAAAATATGACTTTGATATATTCAAAGGAGTCTTGTGAAAAAATGGCCCTAATTCATCAGGTTTTGAATTTTTTAAAAAATAAAATAAAAATCAATGTATTTCAACAATGGGTTCCACAGTAGGTAGCCCAAATTCTTGAAAATGTTCCACTTTCACATCTGGTCTATAGCCAAATTTGGCTATTGATTAAATCTGAAAAAAAGAGATTAAAAATACTACCATCTTTTAGACTTCTTACTTTGATCATTTATAGCAATCTGGCAAATTTTAAAGTTTTCTTTTTTTTTGAATTTTTTCAAAATTTGGCCATTTAAAAAATCATTCAATTTGCCACACCAAAAAAAAAACATTCCTTCATTTTACAGCGGCGCAACATTTTGCAGAAAACAAGGGCTGATTCTTGGTCGTGTAGGCAAACTGTTGACGACGCATTTGACCATGGCACTAGAATGTTTGTACATTTATGTCTCATATATGATTGATACGGACGTAAATTTTAAAAATTAGAAAAAAAAAAAAAATCAATGCCCAAACACTCTTCGGTATAGGTGAATGAACACCCCTTTGCATTAGTGTGAAAATTTCTGAAACGTGGTACAATCGGACAGAATTTGACTTAACACTCATAGGGTGCACCAAATCCCCATTTGAGATCTCCGTCATGCTTATGGCACACATTTCGGTCACCCCAAATTCTTACCCTCTTCTTCCCCCTTCTTGCAAACCCTCCTCCCCCATCCCACCCTACCCCACCCGTGTCTCTCTCTCTCTCTCTCTTTAAATGAAGATCAAAATTCTCAGTCCTCGAATCGGAACAACTGGGGTTTGCTGACTTGTACGTAAAATTGGAGGTCAAAGATGTAAGCAAAGGATCCCTAATGGGTTCTGATTCAAAGGACTAATGTGTTTGTGGGTTGTTAATTCAGTTTCGTATGTGAAATGCACAATTTTTAAGTGTTTTTACTAAGGTTTTATGTATTATTATTTATGACTAGAAAAACTTGTTACTTATATACTTGGAGGTTCAACTTTCATTGTTGTTGTTTCAAGAGGTGATGATGGACCATAATACAAATTCTAACCAATGTTGTCCATGCCCAAAATCTTCCATTGGGATTTGATTTGTCCATTTAAAAAACCAACACCAACATTATGTGGTATAACATCAAGATTTTCAGCGGCCACGGTCCCAATGGATACATGCAGAATGTGGTATATAGAGAGGTTTTGAAAATGTAGTTTGTATTTGTAATTTTGTAATATGTACCGTCAAATACACACACCTGTGCATTAGGCACGGGGTTCAAACTAGTTTATTATATATATATATATTGGTGTTACCTTTCATGGTAGAAATTAGGAGTAACTTGTGAAATGCTTGTAAAATGAAGAATGGCAAATACAATATTCCACTTGTAAAATGTACAATTGAATTTTATTTTTCAAAACATGACCAAAAAAATTTATAATGAAGATGATGGCATAGGTTTTTGCATTCCATATTTCAAAAAGTATATTATTCAGATAAATCCCACTACAAATACCACCAAACATCCTTGATATGTGGCATAATGTAATCTACATTAGTGAAACAATTGGACACATGAATACCAAAGCTTGTATGATACCATCATCCTTGCATTTTTACGAGCTTCCATTCACCTAAATCATGTGATTTGATACCTCCATATAGTTGCTTGATTTATCTTAATAAATGACCTTGAAGTTTTTCCCAATAGGTAGTCTTATGTGCCGATACTTGTTTGCCTATGGAACTATAAAATTAAATCATATATATTGATTCGATCTTTAGTAATTCCCACAATCAAAATCTCAATGAATATATAACAATAAAAAATCAATATTACTCAATTGTTGATTGGCTAGGGTGATGCTCGTGATTTTTCATTTTGATGCAAATGCAAGTATCAACCCCTTAAGCACCTTAACGTGTTGTTGGAGTCGGTGGTCGCTCCATTGGGTATCATGAGAGACAACATACTATAACTTGTCTTTTGTCCATTTCAAATCCAAACATGTTGTGATTGTGTATGTGTGTATTTGTCTCTCTCCATCTTGCACTTCTTCTCAAGAAGTGGTGTAAGTATCAACCCCTTAAGCACCTTAACGTGTTGGAGTCGGTGGTCGCTCCATTGGGTATCGTGAGAGACAACATACTATAACTTGTCTTTTTGTCCATTTCGAATCCAAACATGTTGTGATCGTGTGTATGTATGTGTGTATTTGTCTCTCTCGATCTCTCGCACTTCTCAAGAAGTGGTGTTTCTTTGACTTATTGGGATGCAAATGGTCCTTTCGAGCATCACACCCCCACACAAAGTTGATAGATATTGAAATTTGACTTTGCAAGTGGGCAAGTTGCCTCCTCCTTCTCGTACCTTTTTTTTTTTGGTTTTTTGGGTGCGAGCATTGCCCCCGCCTCCCCATTTGATAGTCCGTTCTGTTCAGATTTTACTTGGTTTGTGTGTTGTGGGCACATGTTCCCATGAGAATTACTTCACCACTTGAGTGTGTGTGTGTGTGTGTGAGAGAGAGATATTTTTCATTTACATTGGACTTAATTTATTTACTCTCAATTTGCAAAATAGGGTCACACGATTTCCTTTCAGAATCTTTTTTAAATTTTATTTTTCTGGTGCCCATCTCCTAAGAAAAGACCACCCACTAAGTTAATCGGCCACAAAAATGCTTGTTAAAAAAAATAATGATAAATTTGCCTTAAAAAAAACCACCAAATACATTACCCTTATTCCTACCATAATACCATCCCATTACGACCAAATTTAGTTATTATTGTTATTGTTAGCAATCTCTATATTTGGCGTTGGTAAATAAATTTCCCAATTTAAAAATAAAACCAACGTAAAAAAAAAAAAAACTTCCACAAAACCGGAGTCCACCATACTAACAAACACATAAGGGTAGGATTTTTGGTCTATAAAATTGAGTTCAAAGTCGATCCCCTTCTTCTCGGATTTGGTTTAGAAATCGAGTTCAAAGTTGATCCCATTCTTCTTCTTGGATTCGATCTACAAATTAAGTTCAAAGTCGATCGAAGAAAGAAGGTGTTGAGCAAACGGCGGGGACGGAGAAGGGGGCGGGGTGGGCCGGGCCGGGGCGAGGGCATGACAAGTGACAACAACCCCATTGCTGAGGTCATGGTATTTATGGAAATGACAAAGAGTAAGATTGTGTAATCTGGTGAAACTTGATGAGGGGGTAAAATAATTTTCTGAAGCACTTGTGGATCTTGTAGTATTGGTTCCAACTTACTTTCGGTTCCGGTTCCGTCAGTTGTGTGTCATATTTTGTGTCTGAAAAAACACTCGGGCTTGAATGTAATTTATTACTTACTATAAGCCCAAAGCATATGAAAGATTACATAAGTAGGTAGGGTGCCCACACAGGTTCCTCCTACTTTGTGTGTGCAAAACCCTAAAACCCCCACCCCACCCCACCCCACCCCACCCCACCCACCCACCTTATAGACAAAATTGCTTTGGGCTCATATAATAATAAATGCCTATAAAATTCTCAAAAACTTGAAGAAGAATTTGAATTATTTATAGACTTTTTATAAGACTTTTATATCTAATTTATTTACTAATTCTCTTCTAGAAATAGTTCATTTGAATGTTAGATTTTTCATATACTAAATCATATATTGATGACCTTCAATCTTCCAATCCATGATGATGTCCATCATGTTTTATGCTTGATGACATGACTTTTCTTTTCTTTAATTTTTTTTTTAATATAATAGGGCCTTTTTTTTTTGTTTCAAGAAAGTTTTTAGAAGAAGTTAGAACATACATTAATTTGTTTCATACATGTCTTTGCACAAGTTTTCGAGTGTGTCCTTGAGAATATTTTTTATTGTGGGGATTTTTAAAAATAATAATATGAGTTGGTCCACAACAAACATTTTGCCTAAAGATTTTTAAGAACCCTCACAATATAACACGAGACACACGCTTTAATTAATTTCTCCCCCAAACAAATAAATTTCCCATTTTTTTTCGAAATTAATTAATTCTTTTCTCCAAGCAAAACATGTATTCATTATATTGCCAATGTTTTTTAAGGAATTTTTTTTATTTGGCTTGATTCATTTCAATTTGGGAACACTAAACCTTAAACCACCCGCCACCCCCGGCCCCCCCCCCCCCCCCCAATCACTTGTAATTCAAGAATGTACTGTAGGGAGAGTTTTTAATTGATGGGTGAGCACAAAATTGAAGAGCAAAAACTGGGTAAAACTCAACAATAAATAATGAACAAACAACACTCAATAGGGGGGGGGGAAACTTGGGGGCCACAATTTTGTATTAAAGAAAAAAGACATGCATTGAGCGGACCATGTGCAAAGCCTTTGCTAGAAAGGCCATTATAGAATGAATCATCATATTGGGAAGATCTTGCCTCCTCCGCATATGGCCATGTCATGACAAAACTCTTTTTGGGGGGTAACCAGGGAGGGCCTTTTTTGTTTTGACGGCTGAAAGATGCCAAAGTATGGCAAACTTAAGTTATGAGTTTGATGAGCACATAAAATGTGTGGGGCTGGAAAATGGACTACCTTACAAAATTGCTCTTTCATTTTTATTTCAAGCAGATGGGTCGATGTATTAAGTAAATGCATTGACTCGATTTCTCTCTCGGTTTTTATTTTAGGCATACATATGGGGTTCATGTAACGTATACAAAGTAAATGCATTGACGGCTTTTAAATTGCAACAACCCGAGCGAGCTGGTGTTTATACACAAAAGCCAAGTTTTTCTCATGTTTTTGTTTCCCAAACAAATGAAGTTGTTGGTACCCTGAGTTTATAAACCCTAAAATTGCCATTAGTGTTGTGTCCATTTTTTTTGTGTGAGATAACAAGCAAATAAATAAAAACAAGGAAGCAACAACCCCAATAATCAACCAATCTCTCTTTGGTAAAATCAATATCAATAGAGAGATGGAAGAAAAAAAACGAAGTTATTTTAACTTTAGTAATTTAAAATAATTTTATTTAAGTTAAAAGACCTTTAATTAAATTAAGTTTAGTTTAAGTAATAAGTTAATGAACCTAATAGAACTTTTTTAACAGGATGGGTTTTTTTTGATTAATTAGTAAGTTAAGACTTCAATTTGTTCTTCTTCCTATCCTCCAATTTCAATTAGTAATACAAACTTCTTCCTAGTCTTCACATCTCTATACATTCATTCTCTATCAAATCTTGTGACCTCTATTTTTGGATACCTATTCTAAGATAGGAAGAAGAAGAAGAAGAAGAAAATCTAGGTGTAGGTAACTACAATAGGTTTAACTACTAGTTATTGTGGTGGGGAAGAGGAGAGGGGGGAGGGAGGGAGGGAGGAAGGGGACTATTTTGGGATGCTAGGGAAGTGACAAAACTCAGTTCCATAGTTAATTTGGAAAGTTTTGGCAAAAAGATTGAAAAATGAGAGGCCAATTTGGAAACTACAAACAAACGAATAATTTGGGTGCCGCCCCATATAGAGGCCATAAATTAATTTAGGGTACTAGGATAGCCTAAACCCGGACGAATTAGGGTACAGAGTGGGTAGGTAGATGGGCGGATAAGTAGGTGTTTGAGTAAATAGGTGGGTACTAAGGGGGTGGTGGGTAAGTAGTAAGTGGGTGGGTGTAATTAATTAACTACCTTGCCTTAATCACACACTGATGATGGGAGGTGGGTAATTAATTAGCTCTAATTTCAGCCGCTTTTCAGTTGGGGTTGGTTTTTTAGGTCTCCTTATTCTTCAATAAAGTACCAAAGTGGCTGGGTTTCGGCTGTATTTAAGAAACCCCTCAAAACAAATAGGTACCCCCCCCTACCCACCCCACCCAAAAAAAAAAAAAAACCACGACCACCACCAACAACAACAACAACTACCCCCCCACCACTTTGCTGCTCTGCGATTTGCGGCCTACGGCCCTAAGTTACTTACCTCGGGCCGTGCGGCTCCGCCGCCTCCTCGTTCCTTCCGCTCAATTTAGGTAGGTAGGTGGTGCCCGTCGTTCACATGCCCGTCTTACCTGCCCGTCCGGTCACAGTCTCGTACTCGGCTGCCCTGCTGCTGCCCGCAAGCTGACCCCGTTCGCTCTGCTTGCAGTCGCGCAACAGCGGCCGTGTTTTCTTCTTCTTCTTCTTCTTCTCGCGTTTTGCGCCAGATTTTGTCTTCTCTTGTCGTCGCCGGCTCTCGGCTCTGCGTGTTTTCTGTTTTTGTTTTGTTTTGTTTTGGGTTTTTTTTTTTTTTTTTTTTTGTTTGGTTCGTTGTCGTTGTGAGGTGGTTGTAGGTATGGCGCAGTGACTGATTGTTATGCGCTGATTTTTTTTTCCGTTTTCTTTCATGCACTCGTTTTTGTTTAAGTCGCCTTCTTACACTTCTGCACCCTTTTTGCTCAATTGTCGCCGGAGAGGAGAGGAGAGAGAGTCCCACACCCGCGGGGGAGGAAGGGTGGTCCCGCTGATGCCTGTTCTGCTCGGTCTACAGTCTGTGTCGAAGGGTGAACGCCGATGCACAGCCACAGCACAGCAGGATAGTCGGAGGAACAGACAATACATCGGTCTGTGACTTCGTTATTCTTCTTCAACTTCATCGCTCCGTGACTTGTTCCGATTCTCTCCTTTCTGCTCAGGTAAGCAATTGCCTGCCACAGTACTCTGATTCTTCTCCTGTTTTTGTATCTTTTTTTTCTTTTGGTTGTTCTTTCTGGAACTTCTGTTGTTACGTCGTCTTTTTTGTATAGCTTGCTTGCTTTGCTTCTTCTCATTTTTTCCCCATGTGCTAGTTTTCCATCTCTTTTGGTGTGACTCGTCAGCTTCCTCTCGTCTTCTTGCGGGTTTTTTTTGTGTTTCGGTGTTCGAAGCATGAATTGAACGCTGAGTCTCTGTCGTCCTCGTCGTCTTTTTTATCACACTCGATATTCGGACGCCTGTTTGCTGCGAACATTGCGTTCAGGTTCTTGACAGTGTAGTTGGTGTTAAGCTTTCCTGCTAAAGGGTTGTTGTTGATGTTGTTTGTGGTTGGTTCTTGTGCTCTCTTTCTGGAGTTTGTCATTTCCTTAATATCGTGACCTTCTACACGAGACCGTGTGTGTGGGAGGTTACGTACGTGCTCTCAAAATCTAAGATGCTGCTGCAGATGAGTGCTTCACAAGAGAGGAGCACGAATTCTGTCTCTTCTGTACAACATTGTCGTTGTGATAATCATCGTCATCATCCTAGTGCGTGACTGAGACATCTGAATTCTCGCCGATAAGCTCTGGAGTTGTTATTGTTGTGTGGCGATCTCTATCAACAGAACAATTTCTGCATGCTAAACCCCTGCACTTCTTACCTTGAAATGGTTCTACGTGGCAAGAGTCTCTGTGGGCGTAGTCTGTCTGCCTGCTTTACTGCGGTGACGTAAGTTTATGGGCTTCTTTGGAATCCAAGTGCAGCTTCGATGTCGCTGTAGTCTCTGCAATGGATATGAGTCTTGTTCTGATTGACAAGACTGACTGACAATACTCATGTGCATGTCTTTCCCTTTGCCCTTTGGTTTTCCCATTCTGCATGGAACAGCAACTCAGTTTCTTCATCTTGATTTTATTTTGGACTGCCTTGCAGACCCTCCACACATACATGTATGTTCATGAATTCGGTTGCTATTTAGGTGGTTAGAGGATTTGGATTTCCCAACTTCAAGCTGCTCCAGCAGGACTTGCCCTTCTTTCAAGGATCTAAACAGGGAACGTCTGAGACGGCTCCTATTCTCACTGAAACCTTAACAAGAACGAGTAAAGAATCAGCGCTGAGGCACACATCTTTCATGGGTGGGAAAATAGTTGCAGTTGGGGATGTGCAGCAGCTGCCTCCTACCCCTTCTCCTTCAGCAAGCAGTTCAGAGGCTGCATTTGCTGCTGCTGCAGCTAACGAGGGGTTGCCGAAGGTAGTGCACCACCGCACAAGCTTGGACCCAGAGAGAGGGATGGAAGGAGTTCTTGCAGGTAATAATAATAGTGTTTCCATCAATGAGTTGAGTAACAGATATGGAGCATCCTCAGTGACGACGACGACGACCAGCCTCGAGGGGGGCATTGAAGGAATGAGCTTGAACTCTGGGGACTATAGAGATTCAGCTCCAGAGGGCATTGCAGTGACTCACCATCAGCAGACAAGTGTGACTGAGCCTTTGGTGAATGGAGGACTATTCACCTACTCATCTTCAGAGATGGTTGAAAGGGAGTACATATCGCCACAGCAGCTGGTGGGACAGGTTGATGAATACAATAATACAACTCCTACTACACAGCAATCCTTAAGAGGAATAGGAGGGTATGACTCTCAGAGGTCTCATGAGCACCGACCCCAACCACCACCCACAATTCTTTTGCCAGAGCAGACCATGGTGGACAAAGAATTTGGAGTGTTGCAGCATCAGGCTGATCAAAGTGATGCAGAAGCTCACCATGCTTATGGTCTTCCTGCATATCTTGTTGTTTCCCCATCATGCCATGATGGAAAACAAATGGTTCTAGATCACAATGGGAAGCAAGTGTTGCTAGATCCGAATGCGCGGGAATACACCCCTTCTCATTCCCTTTGTGCATCCCCTGTGCTCCCACCAGGTCTTTTGCATATGGGAGTTCCAACTCCTTATCACATTGAGCAATCACAGCTTTACACCCAGGGTGTTGATGTTGGGCAGCCAGCTAATCGGATGGTGTATGGCCCTGATTACAGTGGAGGTTCAATGTTCCCTCTTTACTGCAATGGTGGTGCAGTTGGATTTGCGCCTGTGACAGGTCCTCAGTCCCCCACTACCTGGGAGCACTTGGCTGTGCCTGATTTGATGCAGCATCAGAGCTCTCAAGGATCTCCTTCAGGGATTCTTACACCTGCTCCTGCAATTGGGCTTGGGCAGCCAGTCCACTCTCATCACTTGCCATATGCTACTATTCAACCATTCATGTCAGTGGGGTGCCCTACCATGGCAGCTTCAGGAAGCAGCCTGATTACACATCCAGCATTGACTGGGAGGGAGCATGTGTCAAGAGCTCTTTTGTTGAATGGTGTCCCGATTGACATGGACGAGCATCAGCTGAAGAAAGAAATGGAGGAATGGGGACCTGTTAGAGCATTGGGGATGGAGAGACAACATGAAGGTCTGGTCACTGTGCACTACTATGATCTCAGACACACCAAGGAAGCACTTGGAGATATCCAGCAGCAGCATCTATGGCACCAGCAGCGCATGCAGAGGCGCTTCCAAAGGCAACGATCTGGTGGACCACATCTGCAAGGTGAATCTGGATATGACAGACAAGATAGGGGTAAACATGCAGACAGAGCTGTAGATGAAGCAGCATGTGATCTTGGTCTAGCAACCACCCGTGGTTTGATTGCAGGCAAAGTAATGTGGGCACAGTACACATCACCTTCAGGTGCCTTTACTGGTCCAGATGCGCTCAACCAGGGTACTCTAGTGGTGTTCAACTTAGATGCTGACATGCCTCTAGACAAGCTGAAGGCTGTGTTTGAGGAGTATGGTATGCATAGCTCAACTCAACTCTCCTCTTTTCTTGTCATGAGCTTTCAGTCTTTCCAATGCTTCTGTTGCATGGGATGATGAGTAATTGAGTATTAAGTGTTTATCATCACTGGCTTTTGCTGTCAACATTTCCTGAGGGCTTTTGGAAGTTTGAAGTCTTCCAACATGTGAATTTTGCAGCTGCAATAGATTCATGTCAAAAGTAGTTCACTTCATCAGAGGGGAGGGTGCAGTGGGTGTGCAGCTTGAAGTTGGATGGTATCATGTCTCAATTTTCAATCCATCAAGCTGCACTGATCACATAGCTTTTGGCATGAACTTGGGTTGGCAGGCACTGTGAAAGAGTTGCGAGAGACCCCTGCCAAGAAGCTGCATAAGTTTGTAGAGTTTTATGATGTTAGGGATGCAGCCAAAGCGTTGAAGTCCCTTGATAATCAAGAAATTGGGGGCAAGCGGGTGAAGATTGAGTTCAGTCGACCAGGAGGTCAAGCATATAAGGCACGAGTGGCTCAGCAAGCCCAAGTACAGCAAGAGCAAAGTGCTCCACTGTTTGCTGGGACAAGCAGTCGGTCATCTATATCATGCACAGCAGCAGGTGGAGTTCCAGGGCCCATGTATGTGAGCTGGAATGCAGATTCTGTAGGAGGTCCAAATCAAGCCATAAATAGCCAGCAAACTGGGCCTCCATATCTATGGACAGGTTATGGGTCAATTACAGGTGGTACGCCAATTTCACCACTGGCAATGGTTCAACCACAGCAATGGGGCAGCACAGCCAGCCAGGTGCAGACATTGTCATATGGACCCTTACAGACAGGTCCCCAGAGCCCAGGTGGAGTGTCTCTGTTAATGGGTGTTGAACGTAGCCTACCCATTGGACTAGCTGAAGGGAGAACAATAGGAATGGGGTATGGTGGAGCCCCTTCATCAGGAGTAGGAGAGAGTCTGGGCCTTGTTTCAGACTTTGGTAGGGAAAACAACACTCATTCTGGTCAACGTAGGGGAGATGGGTTTTCCAGCCGAAGGAAGAGGATTGCATCTATGAATGGTAATGGTGGTTCATATGGGAGGTTTGAGTTGATGCAGCAATGCCAAAGTGGAAAGATGGCATCCAGGGATGGTTCTGGTACAGGAAAACCTAGTCTGTCTATGAAGTCTTCATCTTCTCAGTCAGTACCATCACAGTATGTTTTTGATGAGGGAGATCAGCAATCCCATGAGTCTCCTCGCACAACACTCATGATCAAGAATATCCCAAATAAGTACAGGTGGATGACTTGTAATACTCCTCTTCTTTAAGCATAAAAAATTTAGTGCTTCATCTGGTTTTGTCTCTATAGCTGTTCTGAGATGAAACCTAGTGTAGCAGCTATCTTTGATGAATTGTGTTTTAAGTTTTAATGCACTCAATGCCTGTTGGTTTGAGTACTCTGTTAATCCAATGTCTTTGTACTGATTGGTCATTGTTGTGGACATGAAACAGTCAAGCTATGCTGCTCCAGCTTCTAGACAGGCACTGCCTTCACAGCAACTCTAACCTGGAAGATCCCAATGAACCTCCATCAGCATATGACTTTGTCTACCTCCCAATTGATTTCAAGTGAGTGACCAGTACCTGGTGTTGGATGGGCACTAGATTAGCACATAAGTGCTGAAATTTTTCCCTTTTTCACTTTTGCTAGTAAGACATGATTTATGCCTTCAAAAGATCAGATTGCTTGCCTTGTTGATTTGAAATGTGGTGAGGGTTGTAGGAACAGGTGCAATCTGGGATATGCATTTGTGAATTTCACATCTGTGGAGGCAACCAGAAGGCTGTACAAAGCCTTCCATGCCCAGCAATGGGAAGCTTTCAATTCCCGAAAAATATGTCAAGTAACATATGCACGGGTGCAGGTGTGTCTTATCTTTTCTGGTTGTTCAGCTTGAGGTGGAATATTTGAATTGGCAGAAAGTTGTTTTGTTCTATTTCATCTTTGCAGTTAAGAGGACCTATTTTGTTGATTGCTTGTCCTTCTGACATGCAGGGACGTGCAGCTCTAGAAGAGCACTTTAGGAACTCTCGATTTGCATGTGACAATGATGAATACTTGCCTCTGTGCTTTTCACCACCCCGGGATGGTACTACACCATCTCCCCCCACTGTGGCAGCAGGCCATTCAGTAGGCTGTGCAGTGGGCAGTAGTTCTCATGAGGATCAGGGATCTGGATGGATGACTCGAGATGGAGATGTGCAGGAGAGAGCAGGTGATGAAAATACAAAGAGGGTTTCTTCAAATGGGATCAATCACAATCATGAACAAGAGATGGAACAGGCAGGTGTCCATGGTAGAGTTTTGGGAGGTAATAGGACTAATGGACCACAGCATCATAGGTGAAAAGTCATATGTTTGCTGAAGGTGAGAAGGGTTGTTGGGGGGGTATGTGGGGTTGCTGATGAATAGTCTTGGCAACCAGACTGTTGTGAAAAGGTCAGTGATTTAAGTTGGTGTTGTAAGGAAGTTGTACAACTGAAATGCACACATACAGACATGTGGTTGCATACTTAATATGAAATTGTATCTAAACATTGTTAAGTCTTGTTTGTCTTTATTCCTACAATCAGTTGGTGTCATGAAGATTGGCTGGGAAACTTCATTCTGTGACTACAAAATGTTAGAAGGACCTACTTTGTCCTGCTGATCTCAGATGCAGTTAGGTTTGTGTCAATGTAAAATTTGGAGAAAATGAGGATGCCATTATCTTGTTGAGATTGACAACTTGCAAAACAAACTACTTTATCATGCAAGTGAACTCATGATGTGCAATTATGGATCTTCAGTTTGGAGCAGCATCTTGTTGTGAATGGACACTAGTCCATCCCATGGCGGTGCTGAAAATATATGACAAGAAACTTAGCAAAATAAATCCGACATGCAAACTAGGAATCTTAATAGGCAGTGAGATTCATGTAGTAAGCGATCCCGTCACTCATAACTGCAATAGAAATTATGGTATTGGAACTACAGATCTGAGCAGTTGGTTTGCATGAAGTGGCAGTTATATATCCGTCCGAACTATATCATGTGGTAAATATGGCAAACATGGTGTTTAATACCAGAGAATAGAATGGCTTGATTATTCGCTGAGTC
Source organism: Sphagnum contortum (assembly GCA_963920785.1). Classification (NCBI taxonomy): domain Eukaryota; kingdom Viridiplantae; phylum Streptophyta; class Sphagnopsida; order Sphagnales; family Sphagnaceae; genus Sphagnum; species Sphagnum contortum. The sequence goes on along the minus strand of OY987276.1, from coordinate 3,707,414 downwards.
ACAAGAAACTGCGGATCTTAAATAGTGGTCAGTACAATGTGGTAAACAGTCAGTAGCCCATCGAATGCAAGTCCGAATTCACATGACATCTAAACTATCTAAACAGTGGTAAACATTATTCATACCACAGAATAAAAAGCCGGTGTATGATCATTCACTCAGCCTTGTACCAGTAAAGAATTAGGATCACATCATGTCCTGTACAGTGCTGATTCACGTTTCATTGAACCAGTTGTCCCAGTTATAATACCTGAGAAAAACTTGGCTTGCTTGGAGCAAGACTTGAAACTGGAAGTACCTTTGTTGTGTCTTGGACTTGCTGGAATCCATCCAGTGTCTTAGAGGTTCAATCTGGATGTCCATTTCTCAAAAAAGGTGATTAGGATTGTGTGAGAGAGGAAGGTGGTCATTACACCTTCTGTTTTGCTTTTAAAAGTAGCGAAGTGGCAAAATACAATAGCAGGTTCTCTGGTTCAGGTTGAGGTACAATAGCTTCAGAATCTGGATCTCAGGCCCTATAATGTACTAGGAGATGTTGTAGGACCACAATGACTGAGAACTAGGAGTGGCATAAAAGCCTCTGACGTTGTTTGGCTGTTCCACGCTGATAATTGATGGGGTGGACCAGGGGGTGCTGCATAGTCCAGGTCGACTGCTTGTGCTCTCCTGTTTCCCAGATCTTTCAGCTTGCATTCCCATCCTGAAGCCACTCCACCAATCCACCAAAATGAGTAACACTAATAAAATAATCCAGCTCCAAATCCTTCTTCAATTGACCATACCTAGGTCAAGAGCTATCTTCTGTCTGGACAAATCGGAAACAAGGAACCAAAGCTCCTCTGACAAGTTGGTTGAGAACCTAAGAACAACAGAACTTCATTTGTGGTGTGTAGATACTGATGGTAAGAATGCAGATGTGGAACATACAGATTGAAAATCCCTGCTTAAAGTTAAAAAGTGCATGTCTCAATAGGAGGGGAATCTGGTGTCCAATCCTAACATTCCCCAGATAATAAGGAGTTTCAACTGCTGCACATATATGCAGCTTTCATCATCAGCAAGATATGAGAGTCCAAGATTTCTTTTCATCTTCCGACACAAATGCTTGTGCACCAAGCTCTCCAGGAAGGAATACCAATCAACAACATCCATGCGCTCCTGAGTACGTCATCTGGGCCATGGACTGAAAATAATTCCTCAGTGAAGAAATACCCGATGGGTGCATCTGTTTCAGATACACCCTCGAACATGTACTGCTATTTCTCTGACATCATGGCTACATATTGGACTTAGAGACCCACATCAAGATGATAAGGGAATGGTTTAAGACACTGCTGAGCCACCATGGAAGGAAACTTACCCCAGTGCAAAGCGTGCTAGATTCTTACGATACTCAATGATTTGACCACGAAGAATATGATTGGGTCGAAGAGTTTTATCCACAACAGTTCCACTAACACCTGGTAGAGGTGGCAAAACTTCACCAGTGATGGGACTGGTGTCATGAGTCCTGCAGAGCAATCATCACTGGTGAGTTTGACTTCACTTTTGATCAAAGCATACCCCGTGACTTAGGTTGAACAGACGACAAAGTTCCAAAGTGTACCATCTGCCTACATGAACAGAAAAGAATAGACAGGGAAAGGAGAGTGACAGAACTGGAGCCAACGTAGAATTGCAGAACGCTCATAGGTGTGGCCATCAGCAGTGATGACAGGATCCTGCATCACCTCCTGTGTGATGCAGTCAATAAACTCTGCAGGAAAGTGTGGCTGATGCAGCAGATCACCATCATCCCAGATTCGCATTGCTGACTCAAATGCTGACTGATCAGACCACAAGCTATGGTTATTCAACTGTACAGGAAAGGTGCAGTTCACAGTATTACTGCCAGAGTTCATTGTAGTTTGGGGCTGAGGTCCAAACAAGGAAGCTGGAAACTGTGTCCCAAGATCACCAGAGACTTCAACATAGCTTGGACTTGGGGTTGCTTGTTCTGAAACTCTGGATCCCAAAGGAAGCAACCAGGGTGAGGGGCTGGGGTTGACAAAAACACTTGGAAGTTGAATGTGATCCAATTGTGGAGCCTCCCACATTCGCCACTTTCCTTCACCAGAAACACCTTCCTCACCTAGTAACTCATTTCCTCCCCTGAAAGCCTGCCTCCTGGTCCCGATGTTAGATTCATCTGCCCAGGGCTCCAGAATCTGTGGTGGTTGTTCAACCAGGGCCATTCTATCCTGCAACAAACCAGATGCCGGAACTTGGATTGCTGACTGGGGTCCGATGGGGGCCACATAAGTGCTGCCAGAAAGTGCTTGCCCAAATGATGTCTCAAAGGAACCATCTGCTACTTGCTTGATTGGGTCTCTCTCCCTCTCCTGGAAAGCCACAGATAAGCCATTAGTGGCCCAGAGCAGGAACCTGTCAAACTGCCAAGACTTACCTTGCTGCAAGTTCTGTCATTCTCCAAATCTTTTACAAAGGGACCTACCATTGTCACCAAAGATGCAACAGGATTTACCACAAGTTTGAAATTGGCAAAGATCTTCAGTTACTGAAAGTGTCTCATCACTGGATATCAATCATTGAAGATGCAGGACATATTGGGCCTGGGATTGGGTAACAGAGCATTCTCATTTTCTGAACCAAGAAGGTCACACTTTCAGAGGCAGTTATGTCCTGCAACAGAGACAAGTGTGCTAACATCCCTTCACTTATGATAGCAACAAAGTCATCCTGGGTGCAGAAGAGAGGGTTGCTAGATGGGAAGGGGCAAGAGAGGGAGGCTCGATACTAAGAGAGTGCAATGCATAACCAATTGTAGGCATTCAGAAAAAACAATGAGACTCTAGACCTAAGAACTCATGGACCATAACGACAGCTATGCTCTCCAATTGACACTTCCCCACTCCCTGCTAAACAACAATTTGCAGTAAGCAGATGACCTTTTGGCAACTGCAAGGCTGATACTTCTTTCACCCACAGACATTGCCAAAAGAGAGAGACCAACAATTCTTAGGTTTAGTTTGTACCAAGGTTGGAAGAACTTCAGAATGTTTGATTCCATCTGTGCAATGGTTTCTGGCAGCCCAGCTCCCTCTTTCAACACCATCACTGCTGGAATCAAGATTAGAGACGATGCTGTTTGGAAGAAGTTCAGATGGGTTCACACTTTTCTCTTCTACTGGTGCTGAGAACCCCTTACCCCAGACTTTCGTCCATGGCATACGATTCCAAGCAGAGCAAGTGGTATGTGAATGCTCTCCATTTGTTACCTCAGTGACAGGAGGAACATGAGCTGGAGGTAGGGCACTCACTGGACTAGACACCCCTTTCAGAGGTTTGGGTCCTGTGGTTGTGCCTACACCTGACAAAGATGTTGAGTTTGTGATGTGAGCCTTGGAATTTGCTGCAACAGAGCCCTTGACACCACCACTTCGTGATTTCAAAGCTCCTGCCATCTTCACCTCACCAGCCTTTCCACTCAGATCTGCCCTAAAAGCCTTGCCAACCTTCTTCGCAGGATCACCAGAATTAGTCTGGCCTGGGACAGGCTTCATTCCATCCATCTTCTTCTCTCCCTCAACTGTTTTTTTCTCACTATCCTTGCCCTTGCTATCCCTCATCTTCTTGATGTCAGTTTTTGAGTCTTCAGAGTCTTCTGCATCCCGAGAAGTCCTCTCCTTAATCAAATCACGCTCCTTCTCTTTCAACTTCTCCTGTCGTCGCCTCTCAGCTTCACGCTCTCGCCGAATCTCCCTCTCTCTCTCTGCAGCTGCCTCTCGCTCACTCTCTCTCTCGGCCTCCATCTTCTCATCACGAAGACGTCGGCGTTCCTCAACTAATCGTGCAACCTCTTCCCGTTGCCTGCGTTCTTCAGCTTCCAGCTGCTCCCTCTCCATCCTTGCTTGTCTCTTCTCTTCAGCCTTGCGTCTTGCCTTCTCTCCCCTGCTCCCTTCTTTGCCACTAGCATCTTCACCCCTACGCTGACTAGCTCCACCACTCCCACTAAGTGGATCCTCCTGTACTCTCTCATCTCTCCAAACCTTTTGCCATAGCCATCTCAGGCTCACAAAAACAACTGAAACCACTCTAAATAGGGAGAAAAGCACTGAGTCCCACCTACATTTGTCTTTACCAAAAAGACCACCTCCTCCATAGCTTCCAACACCACAAACTCCACAACCATCTCCCCAATATGAAGGCCAGGAGCCATAAGGTCCTCCTGTTCCTCCTCCTCCTCCAAATGGAGTTCCAGAATTAGTCCAACCTCTATTGAACCCTACTACCAATGGTGGGTTCATTCTGTAAGGCCATGTGCGACCAGCCCAGGTTGAGCCTCTCCCTTCCCCAGCACGGGAAGAAAACATACCTGTGGCTGCTGAATGCACAGCTCCAGCCTGAGCTAAGTGAGCTGGGATTCCAGCAACATGGGTGCCACTGGGCACATCGAGCACAGGCCTTCTTGACACATGCCCACAATATGTACACATGAATTTGCCTCCCACGGGAGTCTGGTCTCGGTATGCAGACCAACAGTTTCTGCATCGCCGGGTAGCTTCCTTGCGCCACTTTGCGGCTTCCTGTGCCTCGATCCTCCGCCTCTCCCTCAAGAATGCACTCCTGCGTGCACGCCATTGCGACAAGCGCGGCATGGCCAACTCGTACCAACCTAAGCTCACCAGCAGCACCCCTACACACGCCAGCCTCGGCGACGTGACCTCAAACCTAAAATTGGGCGGCAATAGCTGCGACAAAGCCCAGAGGATGATGAGCGGGATGATCAGCCACGGCAGCATCGTGACGATACGCCGCGACCACCTTGACGCCACGCACAGTATGCACATTCTCTTCTCTATACCACCGCCGTCTGCTGCTGTTGCAACCCTAGTAGGTACCCTCCTCTGGACTCTTCCTCCTCTTTTTTCTGCTTCTATCTTTTTCCTCCTCTTTCTTCTTCACCCCTTTCCCCCGCTCCCCTCCTCCTCCTATTCTCTCTGCGGCTGCTGCTGGAGTTCCAAACCTCCAAATGCTCCTCCTTCCTTCTAACTGCACCAAAGCTCTCCCACAACAAATTCTCCAGCAACTGCACCGCTTCTGTTCTGTTAATAAAAGACTATCCCTGCACTGAAAATGCCATACCATTGCCAATTCCTGCCCTCCTCCTCTTCCTCACCTCCAACGTCTGCCCTATTTCGTGAGCTGGACGTTCCTCTCGCCTCCTCTTCCGCGAAGGCATCCGCCTCATCTATCCACTCTCTGTCTCTCTCTCGCTCTCTACGTCTCTCTCGAGCACCAAATCCCGGAGCTGCTGCTGCTACAATTCAGCCCGCTCTCGTGACGACTCCTCCACGGGTTCCCCCGCCAAAAGCCCTAAAACAAAAACGCCCCAAGAAGAACCCACCCCCACAAGAAAACAAAAGCTCCCGGCAGATGGATACAACCACAACCCAAACAAAACAACTCCGTCCGTCGCTACACAGACAGACTGCTTTTGAAACCGCTCTCTACCCCAAGAAGGAGCAAATGCAAAAAAGCAATGCCAATGATGCGCAATCGACGACGACGACAACGACAAAAGGGATTTCCAATGTCCGCTGCTACCACGAGGGTTTGCGATAATACGTACCCACCCACACGCTCGAGACGCGCTCGCTGCTTGCGCCCGCCCGCTGGCCCACCCGCCGCGCAGTGCCAGGGTCCACCCACGGGGTCCCCTCCAATGACCGCGTATGCCATCATCCATTCCTCATCCATCTCCCCCGCCGGGTCCCCACCACTTACCGTACGTCTGTAATGTATCGTAATGCGTATATATCGTACGTCTATAATGTATTATACATATTAAATATACATGTGATTATACAGTATGTGTATAATACTCGCGAGTATTTTACGTTGCGTAAATTGTACCTGTCTGATTTTTTTTTTCATTTTTTTTATTTGGAAACTTTTTCTGGAGGGTGATTGTTGGATTTTTTTTGGGGGGGATTTTTTTCGTTAGCCAAATTTGGCTACCTATTAGAAAGGAAAGTATAAAGTTTTTGGAGCCCTGCTATATTTGGTTACATGCTAGGCCTTATGGTTTAAATCTACCATGTTAAAAAAAAAATTCCTTGATATACATTGACTTTGGGCCATTTTTTTTGGGACAAAAAAAATCTTTTGTATGAGTCACAACCCCATTTTTTGTCACCAAAATTCACCACAAAAAACAAAAATAGTAGTAATACATAACATGTCTATGTAATAGCAATAATGATTTGTCATGTACATTGTTGCCTTTTTATTTTTAATTGTTGAGAATTTGTGCATTCTTTATATGTGTATCTACCTAGATGAAATTAATTGATAATGAATGCCACTCTTAACACTCCACAATTGCATCATACTTGTCTTTTGAAAAATGATATGCTATATTTTGCTATATTTTGTCCAATGATATAGCCAAAACATACAAAGTTTTTTTAATTCAAAAATAAATGTACGTATCAATCTATTAGAAATAGATACATATTTTTTCATCCTTCTAAATATTTATTAATTTTTTCATTGATACTAATCATAATCATATTAATTGGGGGAAAGAGGATGATAATACAATTAAATCTAAATATATTTATCTTTAGAAAGAATAAATATATTCAAACTTTGAATTTTATCCAAGATACAAATATTTTTCTTCCTTCATAATTTACTAAGAAAGGAAAGTAGTCAAGTTAAAAACATGAAACAAAACATTGTTCCCAAAAAATAAAAACTAAAAACTAAATCGCCATTACAACCACTACAACACAAACATTGACATCTATCACCACCAACTATGATTAACATTGATGTTGACATCACCATGTGGCTACATTAGAAACACACATCACATGTTTTATGGCCACCAAGCACCATCTTCAAACTCCTTTCTCACCAAAAAGAGTATTGAGTTGTGCATTCTCATGACCAAACTTCTAAACATCATTACCAAACTCTAATTTTGCTCTCACGATTCTAATTTCTTATTGTGCAATGAAATAATTCATGAAGGTTCTTGATTATTATTGTTGGAACTTGTTATTTGCTAGTCATATGTTCTAATGGTTTTTATTCTTTTAGTCATATGTTTATTTTCTTTTGTGGGTCATATGTTAATGTTCTAGGTTATATGTTTAGTGCTTATGATTTTATAATTTGAATTTTAGGAGGGAAAGGATTAATAAAAGAACAATTTAACAAGGCTAGTTGTGAAAGACCATAAGTCCAAAAGTTTGTCAGTTTGTAACTTTTTTTTATCTATAAACATCTATAATTATATTATTATTTTAACAATTAGTTCTTGTATTAACATTTACATTTGCCTTGAAATTACAATTCTAGAACAATAATATAGAATTTAGAAATTGCATGTATTGACAAAATGTCATGCCACAAAAATTCAAATTAAAACTGATTAAATTTATACAGATAAGGTAACTATCTACCGATATGACACGAAGTGGTTACAATTGTTTCTTGTAACTACCAAAGGGTATATTGGTAGAGGGGTAAAGCTAACACATGAGATTTATAGAAGGGGTGACAAGGACATTATTATGGACTAGTGGGTGCCCGTGGCCGAAGGCCACTGTGAAGTCCCTGTGTGAAATCCAGGTCCCAAAATTAAGATCCCACATCCTGAAAATCACGTCCTAAAAGTTTTCAGGTTTCGGTCTTGGAAACCGCGAGTGTGAAAATCCAGGCCCCAAAGTTGAGATCCCAAGTCCCGAAAACCATGTCCTGAAAACCATAATAAGTCCTGGGCAGTTTAGGGCGGAAAAAAAAAAAAAACACCTCCCTGGCCCCCCCCCACCCCTGCTGAGTTATACCCATTACCCTTTTCGGAATCCGACTGTCCGGGCCGGTTCCCGTTTTCGGAATCCGACCGTCCGGGCCGGTTCCGCCGGTCCATTAAAACGCGGAACTGTCCCGTCGGACGCACGCACGGACGCACACACATGTTGTAATTATATATAGTGGGTGCCCATGGCCGAAGGCCACTCTGAAGCCCCTGTGTGAAATCCAGGTCCCAAGTCTTGAAAATCATGTCCTGAAAACCATATCCTAAAATTTCCTAGGCCCCAAAGTTGAGATCCCAAGTCCCGAAAACCATGTCCTGAAAACCATAATAAGTCCTGGCCAGTTTAGGGCGAGAAAAAAAAAAACCTTCCCTGGCCCCCCCAACCCCCTTGGTGATAAACGTTTTTGGGAGGAGAAATCTCATGCAGCCAATGGGAAGGCCCAAGCACACACTGAATGTGCCTTGCATTTTTTCCTACCAATTTTTTTATAGTAGTAGACTCTTCCATCATCTTCTTCTTCCGGGATGAGGAACTTGGATGGACGGAGGATGGGACGGATGACGGGACGGATGGATGGAAAGGAGGACCGCTGGCGGCGTCGGACAGACAGACACCACGAATATTATTATGTTGGAGACAATGGTAGTGGTGTTTCTAAGTGAAAATACTAGTATATGAGATAAGCACGGCATGTATGTTTTATGATATTGAAGCTTGAATATTTTCTCAATTGTTGTTGATAGTCTCAATTCAATAATGGCATAATGGTAAAATGTAGTGCTTCAACATTAATAAGGAATTTTCTAGTAATAGTTCAAATGTCCTAGTTAATATTTTTACACGGTGTTTATATCAATGGAGTGGGACAAGAGTCCAAAGTGGTACAAAAATGTATTGTTAACATCTAGCGACCATGTTGGGGAATCAATTCAATTCGTTGTTGGAGAAACCGAATAAGAAGGTTATGTAATCCTTATTTGTGCAATTAAATTAATGGAAGATGAAAAAGGAAAAGTTGAAGTAGAAGAATTAGATTTGGGATTTTGTCTAATGTATTTTATATAATTTTATCTTGTGGATTTATAGAATTTTCAGGAGTATATCAAGTGGGAAAGGAAGAAAATAGATCAGATAAAGTGATTGTTATGGGTGTTGAGCATGTCATAACTTTTCTTACTTTGTTCGCCTATTATGAACAAGATATGGCTACGTCTATTATTTTCTTTGATTGCTACAATAATGAACATCAATGATGGCATAAGAGATGGTAAAGTATGATGGTTATTAAGAAAGAGAATCGTGAACGGTTTAAAGAAACTATAACAATTAATGAAAGGAAGGAAATATTAAGATTTCACAACAGATATGGTTGGAATTTTCTAGATTATTTGTATGCACCAAGAATAAATCTATAACTTGATAAATGGGGAACATTTGTTGAATTTTTTGAAGCATTACTTGAAAATGTTCAAGAATTGATAATTAAGAAACTACATGGCAGAATGCAAGCATGGTGTATACAACTACAAACACTAATAATTGATATTACACAACTAACAAAGTATTCGAGATGGCTACCAATAATAGTGGCTTTATTGATATTAATTCCAATTTAAAAAGTTGTTGCAACCTTTCACATTATTAAATTTCACGATAAAAGAATTTTTACAAAACTAAATATCAATGTTTTGGTAGAAAAATGGATGCCATGCGATCTATTATGGATTCTTGGATTTTTAGGGTCTAATTATGTAATGAGATTAAGAGGGAATGAAGAGTATTGTCCATAAGAAATTGAATCAAAAGAATTTTGGTCTATAATGATTATTTCAAATCCATATAAGAAATATTGAAGAAAAAAAATTGAAAAAAAATGGTAATAGGAAGGAAATAAGATTCTTAGGAATCCATGATGGATAAAAGTAGGGAAATAAAAGAAAAAAATAGACTAAAAGATTGGAGAAGACATAATTGTGAAGAAGCAAAATAAATAGTTGTTTAGACAATAGTTATTAGGTATTTCATTCTATTGAAGAAGAAGTAGAAGTAACAATAACAAAAACAATGGCTAAGGAAACAAATGGTTCACCCAATGAAAATACTCAACAATATACCTAAATTGGAACACCAAATAAAGTGCAAGAAGAATGAGATGAAAGGAATTTTGATGCATTGCTGTGAACTTTAAAGGCTATAACTAATGTTTTTAGAATGTTCAATTGGGTCTTGAAAGAAGGATGGCCATGGATACCAAGAATATGGTCAGAAGCGGATGCAATAAAAGAAACTAGTAATAACAACATTGCCAACAAAGTTTCGAAGAGAATTATTCAAATTATTTCTCTATGGCCTTGAATGAGTCAAGACTAGTATTTATTTGAATTTACCACCAATCACTATTGTATTAGTAATGAACGTTCCACCCATCATGTCAATACCCCCTACAAATGCGTTGCAAATACAACTACCTAAATATCACAATAATAAAGATTTAATTTTACACATTTGATAGTTGACTAAAGTGTGTGTGACTAATGGAAAAAATATTACCAATAACAAATTACAATATTTTCCCAATTCTTTGAAAGGAAAAGTTGTTATTAGTTTGGAAGGTATGAAACAACTCACCCGATAACAACATGGGTGGAAATGCAATGTGTTTTTATAACCTAGTTCAATGAGATCATAACTAAAGGGAAAATACTTGCCACTTTATGATATGCGAAACAAAATAAGTATGAACTAGTGGAAGACTATTATGACAAATTCCTCCAACTACGTATAGTCATTCCTCAACAATTAGATGACATTTATTTGAGATAACCATTTTGAAAAGGTCTACATACTAAAGTAAAAATGACTATTATTAGTGTGCTTAGAAAAACACTAGCAGAAATAGGTGAATCTACAATTATAGTAGAAGAAGAACTACCCATGAGACGGAAAAATATGGCGAGATATCATTAAAATAATTTTGATAGTGATGAATCTGATGACTCTAATGATGAAGATGAACATCATGAAAATAAGATTAAAAATAAATCTAAAAAAGTAGATTTTGACACAATAAGAAGAGGAATGTATTGTAAAAATTGTTTTAACAAAGGCCATTTCACCAAAGATTGCAAATTGTTAATGAAATTTTGTTGAATATTATGAATCAATGTCCTAGTAAAATAATGAGTAGGAGTTGTTCCTCAAGAAAAAATATACCAATGCATGTAGTACAAGTAGAGATACCAATTGTACAAGAGCAAAAAAAAATGTCAAAGGTAGTTAAGACTTTATCCCAACCCCTATTAGATCATGATCTTTTTCCCCCTTCCCAAAAACATCAATCCCATAAATTGAATCATTATCCTAACAAAATGGGGTTAGACTAATTTCCATCCAACATATAGAATAAATGATAAATGAATTATTCTAAAATTTACCTTGTGATAAGTAGTAAATGATTAGAAATGTTTTATTTTGGCAAAAAAAGAAACTTTTTAAAAAGTTCTTCACCTTATTGTGTAATATTTGGAGAAAATTTATGGATTCGAGTGAAAATGAAAATGAACTAAATGCCAATGAAAGTGTTATTGAAAAAGATGTAGAATTTGAAAAATACATCCGAACAAAAAATTACGTAGTAAAAGGAAATGAAAAAATATATATACAAACAAGTTTTGAAAAATTATATGTTCAAAGGAGAACATGAAGAAGGGACAATATAAATGTATTATGAACATTCTATTGTGTCAATGATGTGAAAGATGTTGATGGGGGTAGTCCTCAAGTCATAAAATGCATTGTTTGTCACAATCCCCCTATACTTGAATTTTATTCAAGCATTAAAGAAAGTAAAGGTCTAATAACACATTATAAGATATATCAAATTACAACTTTGAGAATACATGTGGATGTAGACCATTTCATCATGTTAACAAAAATTGAAGAGGAAGTGAATAATGCAATTAGAAGAATTGATGTAACAAATGATCAAAATCAATATAATAATCGACAATATAATGCAACACCCAGTGGTCGTAATTGGCAAAACAACAATCAGTCAAATCGGAATAATTGATATAACTAATAGGGATATAATCAAAATCTTAGATTTCAATAGAATTGTGTTAGATGTTATTGATGTCAGAAGGAAGGCCATGTCAAGAACAATTGTCTTATATGGAATAAAATGATTAAAGAATATAAGAAGAATTCCAAATTGAAAGTTGGAGTGAATGTGGCCATGGTAAAATGGGACCAACCAGTAATCGATGTGTGTGTGACCACAAGAAGTCAAAGAGCAAGGATGCCAAAGGTCCACATACCTATTGAAGAACTTCTAGACAGAGAAGTTAGCCTTACTAAGGGACAACAAATCAAATGGGAAGAGAAAATAATTCACAAGGATGTAGTCAATGAACTATGGATAATACAAGAAGTGGAAGATAGACCACTAGAAATGTGTAAGGATATTCCCTTTGATTTGGAATTGGCCAAGTCAATTACTCAACTAAAAGGGTTGAACAAAGAAGGACTATTGCAATTGACATGTCAAGTTGATTTGATGAAGGATGATAGGATGTTAGTTGATGTACCCAAGGGAAGTGATGTACATGTCGAACCGAAAGGAGTTGACATGTTGATGCACATAGATGTGTCATTAAAGGAATTTAATTTATTAAAGAGGAAAAGTGAGGTGGCAGGTGCAAATGGTAAGTCGAAATTGAATATTGACAAGCTAATTGCTAGTGAAGTGGATGAGATGGGTATGACCTTAGACAAGGAAGAAAGAATTGATTTGTTTGAAAAACAATCAAATGGCAAAGTAGAAGGTGTTGCCACAAAATATGAATGTTGAGCAGATGGAGAAAGGAAATGATGAATTACTAGAATTCATGATGAATTCAAAAATAGAAGTGAAATTAAGACAATTACTATAAGTTTATCATCAATTAAGAGAAATGATGGCAACATCATTATTGAAAATGGAAGCTTAAATTGCTAATGTTTGTAAAGTCATGACAACTAAAGTAGAAGATTTTGATGAAGCCACATTGATTGTTCAAGTTTGTATAAGGAAATTCAAAATGAAAGAGGTATTACTGTACAATGATTCTAGTGTGAATATTAACCCTAAAAGTTTGAGGAAGAAACTTCAGTTGAGGAAACCCAAGATGGCTCTTTTTGTAGTAAGGATGGTTGACCAAAGAAAGGTGTAGCCCGTTGGGTTGATAAGCAATTTGAAATTTGATTTGGCTAGATGTGAGTACAATTTTTTTGTTATAGTGTTGAATATGGAGAATGGAACATAAACTTATTCAATGCTTTTGGGAAGGCCTTGGTTGAAATACACAAAAACAAATCATAATTGGGGTGATAGGTTTTTTACCATTGCTACAGGAGAAAGGGCAATGATTGTGAACACAATTTAAAAATTTGCTTTAAACCATTAGAGAGACCAAAATATGTTGATGATGGTTATGATTGGGAAGAAGGATTTTCAAATGAAGAGGAATAAGAACTCTACAATGCAATACATGAATTATGGCATGTAGGAGAAGTGGCACCAAAGATTTTCTTTTTTTTGAAAGAGATTGATTATGGCACACTTCAACCAAAAGAAAAACTAGAATATCTAGTTTATTTTTATCAACATTAACTTGGAGAAGTTTAGGGATCCTTCATGGATGGTTACAAGGGTTATAACCAAGTTAAAATGATGGAAGAAGACAAAGACAAAATGGCATTCATTTCAAAATGGGGTGCTTATGCATGTAACTTTTGGGTTATGTAATGCATTGGCTACTTTCCAAAAAGTAATAAAAAATGTTTAAACCTTGTTTAAACATATTTATGCAAGTATTTTTGGATGATTTTAGTTTGTATGGAAATAAGAAAGATCATTTGGAACAATTACAAAAATGCTTAAAGGAATGTAGGCTAAATGGTATTAGCCTTAACTCTAAAAAATGTGCATTTTGTGTAAATTTGGAAATGATGTTAGGACACCTAGTATGCCATGATAGTTTGCTGGTAGATTCATGTAAAATTACAGCAATTACCACTATGTTGACACCTATTAATCTGACTAAAATAAAACAATTCCTAGGAGTGGCTGGTTTTTTTCGACACTATTTTCAAGGTTTTGCAAACAAGGTAACACCAATGTGTAAATTACTAAAGAAGGATGAAAATTTTATGTGGACAAGGGCATGTGCCAAGTCTTGGGAATGGATGAAGGCATCTAGGACATGCCTACATGTACTTATTGTACCTAACCATAAGTTAGAGTTCCATGTGCATATTGATGCATCAAATTTTGCACTTGGAGCCATGTTAAGTCAAAATCCATATAAGACTAGTGACAAACCAATTTACTATGCTAATAGATTGATGAACAATGCAAAAAAGAACTATACAACCACTGAAAAAGAAGCATTAACAATGATTTATGCTATGAAGGAATTCGGGCTTTATCATTTGGGGAATAACTTCATATTTTTCGTGGACCACCAAGTTTTATTGTATTTGGTCAACAAACCAATAGACACCAGCCGAATTATTAGATGGCTATTACTACTATAAAAATTTGATATTAAAATAATATTCAAGCTTGGTCACTTGCATTTCTTACCTAATCAATTATCCATAATTAATCATGGGGAATAAGTTATTGGAGTTCAAGATCAATTACTTGATGCCCAACTATTTGGCATAAAAATTGATTAGTATGGACAAATAATTGATTATTTCAAGAATGGCTATTTCGACAACGATACATGCCTAAAGACGAACGAAGCCAATTGGTGATTAAAACAAGGCCATACATGTTACGTGATGGCCATTTGCACAAATTAGGACTTGGTGGAATGTTGAGGCAATGTTTAACAACCATTGAAGCCTTTAAAGTTTTGGAAAAATTCCACGAGGGATCGGTTGGAGGTCATTATGGTAACAACACAATAATGAAAAAAATCATGTTGATAAGCTACTGGTGGCTGACTATTCACAAAGATGTTGTCGACTTGTGTCAAAGGTGTGACATTTGTCAATGACTAGACCCTATGTGGCAAAGTGGTAAAGGACCATTCAAACTAGTTATGGCATATGAACCATTTATGAAGTGGGGTTTAGACTTTATGGGACCTATCAAACCAACAACTAAGACTATAAGTAATTAATATATCATTATATCAACTAGTGGGTATAGGTTAGGGCATTTAGTGACAACACAACAAAAAACACCACTAAGTTCATCCATGAAAACATCATAACTAGGTTTGGATCTCCCACCCATTTTATTAGTGATCAAGGAAGCCATTTCATTAACAAAACTATTGAAATGTTAGTGGCAAAATTTATGATTGTACATCACAAGTCAACCACCTATTATCCCCAAGGAAATGGCCAAGCTAAGTTGACTAATAAAAATTTGGGAAAGATTTTGGTCAAATTAGTTAATGTATTGCACCGACTGGGATGTTATGCTCTTTGAAGCATTATGGGTGTATTGAACAATATATAAAGTTACTACACAATTTACACCTTTTGAGTTGGTTTATGGCATTCAACCCGTTATGTGACTGAATTTATGGTCCCTACTAAAAGAATTAGGGACCCAAATTCTTTGATAAATTTACCAAAAGAAGGTCTTAATTAAGCCATCCATGTAAAAATGGAAGATCTCATCCGATTGGATGAAGAACATTGGCATGCTGGTGAAAACATCAATCATATATAGTTACTAAAGAACAAAAATTGGGATGAAAAAGGGGAACTCAAAAGCTTCCGTGAAGGTGATTTAGTCTTATGGATGCCCAAAACAACTAAAATCAAGGGAGGTAAATTTAAGTTACCTTGGAAGGATCCCTATAAAGTGCATTAACTTTTAATGATAACATTGTTGAATTAACTACTTTCAGCGATGATGAAGTAGAGAGAGTAAATATCAACAAACTAAAAAAATATCATTCCAAAAATGTGGTAGCCAACGTTATGGCAGTCAATGTCCATGTCAAAAGATACCCTAGTAGTACCATCAAGGCAAGACCCCGACTGTTGTACCTAAAAATTCATTTACGCTTATATCGAAACCTAGAAGACTACCATGGATAGATTCCATAACTAAAATCGTAGATGATGAATATTTTTGGACAAAAGAAAAGAGATAAAAAAGTAATGAAGGTAGGCAAAAAATAATAATTACAAAGCCAATTTTTGAAAGGGAAAATCATTATACCCTATCAATTATGCCCTGAGATAAAAAGGCTATAAAGAACGTTTATTGCAAGCAACCTAAGCTAGACCCCACAAGAAAAAATAGAGGAACTATTACCAATATATTAAAGAGTCCATTGAATGAATTATGGCCGATATGGCCTTTGGATAGAGTTAATAGAGTTGATAGAGTTGAAGAAAATCAAACAATGTTACTACATGTGGAAGAAGTGTTTTGGGAAAGATAATGAGTGTGTGAGTGAGTGGAATGCTCAAGCCAAAAAGATTGTTGAGCGACAAAATCAATGCAAAATTGTTATTGAAAATTTTATAAAGCCACATGAAGTAATTTGATTCAAACCCAATACATAATGTGGCAAAATAGTATTTTTAAAATAAGAAAAAATAAAAATTGTATCTAATTTTGTAGGACCAAGAAGACAAAGAGTTGTTTGTGAACGAATAGTCAATATAAAATATAGTGAAAAAGACTTGAGTGATAGTAAAAACAAAGGTTTTGAAGCAATAATACCTATAAACAAAGGAACATTCGAACCCCACAATTCTTGTTTTGGAGGATAAAAATGAAGAGTTAAACGACATTGTGAAGCAAATGACTTATAACCAAAAGATTTTCAAAAGATTTCCAATAACAACATGAAGAAGAAAATTTTGGTTGTGATGCTACTCAACTACAAATTTGGGAATACCTCAAGAGAAAGTAATAAAAAAGGTTGGTTCTTAATATTCCATAGAAGCAACATTGTCTTGAAATTGTTGTGTTATCATTCGGGTTCAATTATTTGTTTATCAGGATATGCAAGGAACTCCTAGAGCCACCTTACTAATGTTACTTTACGTTTTTCCAAAATCGTGAGTTCAATTTATATAAGGAGCAAGTTCTTGATGTTGGAAAGATGAAGCATGAGTGTGAGGCTGATGTTGGCACAAGTTTTTTGAGCACCAAATGAAGAAGGATTAAACAAATGGAGAAGTTGTCGATTGTGGCTAAATTAGGGAAAATAATTTTCTTGGGATGCACTCACATTAGTATTTGGGCCTCAAACATTCAAGAAGAAGCGTGGGCCAAGAAGGTAGGTCTTGTGTTGTTGAAGAAATTCGATTGGACTCACATCAATGAACCCCTCGTGAAGAAATTGATTTGTAACTTCAATTATGACAACCAATACGTCAAGTTCGAAAAACAACATATCAACATAGGCGAGGAAGGCATAACGAAGGTATTCAAACTACCTTGTGAATGATTGATGGCAAGAACATGACAAAGGTACAATGGGGTTGTTGCCACTTATTTTGTAGGAACACAACATGATCATTATGTTTTTAAGTTAGGGTATTCGATTGCCCAAACCAACGGGAATGCGAAAGTAAAAATATTGGAAACATTAATGAAGATTATGACATTTCGGCAAGGCAACAAGTTTGCCTTTGGTTTTTTAATTTTTGTGATGTTAGTTGTTGAAAAGGAGTTAGTTAAATTGGTAGCATGGTTTTTTCAAAAGTTGCAAAATGAATTAGTAGCAGTTCAGTGTAAGGCTGGAATGTCGATTAATACCTTATTCAGACATGTTTTAACAATAATTGGGTATTACTACCAAGAGTGGTTTACCAAGGTGATGCACCCCCAAAATCTTTGAAAGACTCAAATGCAAATTTAAAATTGAAAACAAATAAAGGGGTTGGGTGTGTTCCTTAACTTGTAGTGCTTCAGGGGTAAGAGGGGTCGACTGGAACTCTAGGATGGGGACTTGGACAAATGACAAGTAGGTCAATTATTCATATGGACCTGCACAAACCAAACAAGTTGGTTAGTGCATAGTTGGAACATTTTTGGTGCACGGACGAATCACAGGCATACATAGATTCACAAGACTCACCATGGCCCAGACTTGGGGGAAGCCACCACCTTCCCCCTTATAGTATTTTTTGTGATTAGCCATGGGGGTTGCACCTACATGTCATTTTTTCGGAACTCCCAAATTGGGAGTCTTGAAATTCTCAAAATGGGGATTCTTTCCACTTTGGAGGCCCATAACTTCTTGTGCAAACCTCTGATTGAAGCAAAGTCTAAAATAAAGTTGTAACCCTTGTCGAGATCTTTCCAATGATATGTAGCATGCCATTTGCACACATGTAATTCATTGTGATTTTCAACCACTATGACCCCTATCCTTTCTAAGCTAGTTAACCCACTTCTTCCCATCTTATCCAAGCCACTGTTCTTTAAATTCTACAACTTTGCTCATAATACTAGATGCAACAACAAGCTGATTTAACATTTATAATAGGCTTACAATAGTCTCATCAAATAGTTTCATTAGTATCCCCTTCTTCACGTAATGATGATTCTATAATCATTTTGCTTAAGGTTACTAATGATGATCCTTTCCTTTTCTTCCTATTCTCCAACATTATGGCATTGACATCCACAATGATTTTTTCCTTCTGCTTCTAGAGTTTCTTCTCTCTTGCAAAACTTCCTTGTTTTTTATGTCACAAGCCTAACTTTGGGCTTGCAACCAAAGCAAGGGCATGGAAAGGTGCAAGTCGGGAATGCAACATGAGAGTCACATTCACACTCTTAAGAGTGCGAGAGATTGTGAGGGAATGAGCCCACACATTCCCAAATGGATTCCCACTTTGGGAGTTGGAATACCTATGGAGTCCCAAATTTTCAGAGAGCAATTTGAAATGTCAAAATTCATTGGATTAATTTTTTTGTAATACCATTGAAAAGCTCTTAAGATTTAAACTTCTAAAACGGGCTCACATGATCCATTTAATTATTTACAACACAAGGTATGACCAAAAGAAGGGCCAAAAGTCAAAGTGTAAATTCCTGATTCTAAGAGTTAATTTTCTTCAATTATTTTCCTCCTTTACCCAATAGGTTAACCAGCTTAAGGCAAGATAAACTTTGAAAAATGTTGATATAGAACAAACTCTTGAAGTATAAGTGCTATAGGAAAAAATGGTTGAAGATCAAATTGTGGAAGAAAAATTTCATATCTTAGAGGACAATATGGTGGTGATCATCAACCAATAGAGAGAAATGGTACACCAATAGAAGGAACCATACCATCAACATTTAGGGAGGAAATTTTGTAGCAAGAGATGGAAGAAGAAATTTTATAATAACAACCATTGGAAATTGTGTAACATATTAACCAAGGGAAATTTACAACCATCAAAAAAGGAAATTATATAATAGAATGAACGTAGGTTCTTACCACAACAAGTAGAAAAGAACCAGCTCCATCATGATTCGGGAAGAAATGGTGTTGCAATAGCGAATATGATAAATCAATTAAAAGAGGTGAACAACATTAATGCTAATGATGAATTGAACTATGTTATTGATCAATTGAAGGAGATAGCTCTCATAGTTAGAAGTAGGAAGTGTGTTATGATAACACAAATCACAGAGTTGCAGAAGGAGAAATAAACCTTAGCAAAGCAATTGGAGGAAGTAGAGGGTCAATTGCTAAACCGAACATAAAAACAAAAGTTGGAACAACAATAGAAGTACATGGAAGAGAAGGTATTGAAGCTCATAATTCATAATGAATCTTTGATTAAAAAGAAACAATAATCCAAAGTGAAAATTATTGAGTTAGAGAAGAAAAACAGTCTATTAAATGTAGATTTGACATGGAGAGAGTTAGCCAGAGTGGAACATAACAAAAGATGGATGAAATAGCCAAGAGATTAAAAGTAGTGGAAGATAAGAACTTGGAATCGCACACCATAATTTTTGAAATAGATTTGTCATGGAAAGGAATTACGAAATGTCATTTGTGTGGAGAATAAAACTATAGAAGAATAAAAATACCTTTTGCTAATGGTAGATGTAAAAATAAGGTAAAGATATTGAAATTCAAGTCCTTAAGACTTATCAATGGAATATGGAGGAAAAAGTAATGGAGATGGAGAGGACAATGGAAGAATAGGAAAGTGAACTAGCTTCTCAAAAGGGGTTGGCTAAATGAGCTCAACGGACTCATTACCAAGACTAAAAGGTGTTTATGGCAAAAGCAAACAAACTTTAGAAGGAAGTACAGATGGTTCAAATTGAAATGTAAAAGCTTCAGTTGCAAATTAACACATATTGGGAAGTTGCATCTATGAAATATCAAGCTAAAGTAAAATTGTATGATTAGTAGATTGAAGGAAGTCTTGTGGAATTAAGAAAAACTTTAGAGAAGGATGAAGCTGAATTTAAGAGATGACACTTTGAACAAGTTAGGAATTATGTCAATGCTTTGGATGTGGCATATCATCGAATAACACCAAATGAAGAAATTAAAGGTGATGCTACCATAAAAGAACAAAGTATGAAAATCAAGGAACAAGGCGAGTCGATTGAAGAAATAAAAAAGTGAAAACATATCCACTATGAGAAAAAGGGTGTTTTGCAACTAGCCTTGCAACTAATTTTTTGAGTTGTAACTTACCGTATATACGATGTAACTCATTGCAATTCAATTGCAATTTCATCAAAACAATTCATTTTCAACTACTATGCAATTCAATTGTAATTTCATCAAAACAATTCATTTTCAACTACTATGCAATTCAATTGTAATTTCATTAAAACAATTCATTTTCAACTACTATGCAACTCCATTATAATTACACACATGATGTCATGCTAACATCATTGAATGTCATCCATTTATTAAACTTTGAACCATGGCATTATGAAGATTTTTGGGCATTTTTTTCTTTCAAAATATTGATTTCCATCATCCATTATGATTGTTAATGATGGTTTGAGATTGTGACACATGGCACAATAAAAAATTACCACGTGGCTATTATTATTATTATTATTATTATTATTTTATTTTTAAAAATGTTTTAGTAATTAGGTAAGTCTTACATAACCATAGGTAAGTAGGTTGGTATGTTTAAAAACCTACTTACTTACCTACATAGGTAAGTAAGTAGGAAAGCACAAAACTCAGTGCATTAAATAATAACCATGATTTGTTTTGTAAAATTTTATGTTTTGCTTTTTGGTTAAGTTTTTAAAAACTCATCCCAAAATGGCACTTGTATTTTAATGTGAGAACATAAGAGAATAAACCTTCTTTGTATGGTTTCTAACATGGGATTAAAAAATAAAGCATATGGGTTAGATCTTTTAATTGTTCATTAGTTGCAAATTGAATTGCAACTATAACACTTAAACACTCAAGGCAGGCCAAATCTAAAGGGAAAACTCCATTTTTTTATCGTTTAAACAAAACTTGAACCCCTCCTATTGGCGCATTTAATGGTTTCCAAACACTAAAAATGTCACAACCCTAACCTTGAGATTGCGACCAAAGCAAGGGCTTGCAAAGGTGGGGACCAAGAATGAAGCCCATGAGTTACATTTCACGTTCCCAAGAGTGTAGGAGAATGTGATGGAATGAACCCCACACTCCAAAATGATCCACTTTGGGAGTTGAAGTCCCGATGGACTTTTGAATCTTCAGAAGACAATTTCAGGGGCCAAAACTCATTATGTTGAAAAAAAAATTATATCGAAAAGCGCTTGGAACTTAGATGTCTAAAATGGGTTTGCATGACCCATTTGGGTACTTAAAACATAAGGTATGGCCAAAAGAAGGGCCAGGAATCAAACTGCCAATTTGACTCCCAATCATTAAAAGTTTAAAATCGCCCGGATTTACTTTGGTGTAGGTGATGTGCCACATACCATTGAAAAACTCTCAGTAAAGTCTACAACTTTGCTTTATACTTCATCTCAATTGGAGGTCTACAAAAGAAATTATGGGCCTTCAAAGTTGCAAGAGTCCCAATTTCAAGAATTTTGAGACTCCCGATCTTGGGAATCTTGGGACAAATGACATTTGGGTGCACAACTCATGGATACTATAAGGGGGAAGATGGTGGCTTCCCCCAAGTTTGGGTTGTGGTGAGTCTTGTGACTTTGTGTTTGCCCATGGTTCATCCGTGTACCAAAATGCTCCAACTACACACTAACCAACTTGTTGTTTGGTGTGTGCATATTCGTGTGAATAATTGAACCGCTTGTCACTCGTCCTAGTCCATGTCCTGGAACTCTAGCAGACCTTTCTACCCCCAAAGTGCTATGAGCCAGGGAGCGTACCCCAACTCCTTATCCTTCCATTGTTTTCATCTTTTGACTCGTATTTGAGTCTATTAAGGAACTTGGGGGTGTGTCACAAAAAAAATTGGAACCAATTCTCAAACACCAAAACAATTCCTTATATGTTGTTTTTTTGCTATTAAAGTTCCAAAATGATTTGTAGAACTTTAAGTGGCATTCCTATAACATTTTAAATTGTTCGAAATGAATAACAAATAAGAAAGTTATGAGGTTTGAAAGTAGGAGGGGTCCAAAGAGGAAAAAAAAATGTTTTATAAGTTGGAAAGTTTATTTTTTTTCTTATTATGTTTTCATTTTTCATTTTCCTTTGCACTTAAAAGATGATTTCTAAAACTTGAGATAGCGCTCCCATTACATTTTAAATTGTTGAAAATAAAACACATATATTGAAAATATAAATAACTAATGAATATGTATCTTTATTAAGTTATAAGTAATTGTATTATAGTCATAACATTTCAAAGATAATACTTTAATAGTGGTGCATTCGTGACCATATTAATTCAACAAGAATCATAATTGAAAACTAGTTGCAAATCTATCCCATAATGAATGGTGGAAATGTGGACATGGCATAATCACATGTATGTACATTGTACACTAGTTACAACATAGTTGTTGCTTTAGTGATACATTTATAATAGTTCTAAAGTAGTTGCCACGTGCACCTACAGTGTAACTCTTGAAAAAATCAAACATGGTTGATTACATATGTATGTATGATGTATATAAATTGTCATATAAAATATCCATTTTCAACTCATTTTCAATTATAATACAACTAATTGATTTTTTGATGTGAAAATTTATTTATTAATACACTATATTTATAAAGGGATAGTTACATATTATTTGTAATACATAAGGGATAGTTGAGTAACAATTGTATATGATTTTTTTTTGAGTTTTAGTTATAAAGTAATGTGGTTTCGGCAAACACAATTTCTTATAATGAAACCTACATATGCCTAAATAGTGGATATATCTAATGAGGATGAGATAACTTCACTATCACAATTTTATTTCTAAGGTGCAATTAAGAAAAAACCTATTAATGCAAAAACATGTACAAATCACGTGGAAGCCATTGAAAAACCAATCAATGGACTTCAAAGATTGAAAGTTGATACACGAGGAGAAAGAGTGGAGATTCAGTTAAAGAAACTTATGTTTGGAGTTATGCCACCACATGTAGAACATCCTACATTGGCAAAAAGGTAAGTGTTAAACCTTATACCAAGAATTATATGTTCCATGTGATGTTAAAAATAGAATATATCATGTTAATGATTATTGCTCTTGAGATGTATTACCTGATGCATCATTTCCAAATCTATCTACGGGTAGGAATAACATTTCCTATGATGGGAGCACACATCACAAAACGTCAATTTCTTTTTATGTGGACAATAAATGATCTAGAGTGGAGAGAGTATTTAACATATAACATTGTGTGCTACTACATTCAATGCCATCAGTCTAAAGGATTCAATGCTTTAGAGTTTAAGGTAGGTTGCTTAAGATTTTACGCACTACGACATTATTATAAGTTGGAAATTGCATTTGAGGATTATTATCATCACCCTTAGACCTCTGCATTTGGCAAACCCACTTTCGTTATGATACAAATGGAGGCTATTCTAGGTCATGTGGAAAGCAAGGCCAAGACCCAACCTAATAAATGGAAACAAGTCATGGATGATTACTAGAAGTTTGTTTGTTTCACTAACATTGTAGATCACACCATGGCTTCTATCATTTGGAGGACTATCGAGAATGAAAAAACCAAATATTTTGCTTGAAAATCACATTTGGGAACAAACAAATTCCCTATGGACAACCATATTGAGAACAAGGCATTTGGTGGAAAAGTTGTTCAAATGATCACGTGTTGGTAAGCTCACTCATTAGCAATAATGGTTATTACACCCTATGAAGATTGAGCAAACTGACAAATATTTTTGGAGGTAGTGGATTACACATACCAAGGAAGGAACAAAGTCTTCTAACAGTGATATTGACGACCTCCTCATTTTAACACAATTGATAGTTATGCCAAAGCAGGATGTTATAGGAGGTAAGAACCTGTAATAAAATAAAAATATTTTTGTAATGTGTGCAGTTACGTGGGGACACTACAACATTAAGAGGGGGATATTGTAAGGGGAATACTTAGGCATGTCAACAGAGAGTAGAAATATTATACAGATTTAACCAAATTTCTTATGGGAAATGTCAAACCATAACATGTCGATAAGACCATAGATAGTAAGTCCATTATGACGATATGATAAATAGATAATGGTAATAGATAGTAAGTTCACTATGTTGACATGACATACCTACATGATAACTCTTTGCCGATATGACACGAAGTGCTTACAATTGTTTCTTGTAATTACCAGAGGGTATATTGGTATAGGGGTAAAGTTGTCGCATGAGACTTAAAGAGGGGACAATGAGGACATTATTCTAGACAATGTAGTGGTATCTTTGAGTGAAAAAATTGCTATGTGAAAGAAGCATGGCATGTATGTTTTATGATTTATTTAAACTTAAGTATTTTTTCAATTGTTGTTGATAGTTTTAATTCAATAATGGTATAATGGTAAAATGTAGTTCTTCAACATTAATAAGGAATTCTTTAGAAATAATTCAAATGACCTAGTTCATATTTTGAAGTGGTATTTATATTAATGGAATAGGACAAGGTTTTAGAGTGGTACAAAAATGTATCGTTAACACCCTACTTTGGGATAAATCTTCCTTGTTGCAAACCCAAATGGAAGTATGTAAATGGCTATGGGAACATTGGGTGAAAGGCTACCTAGATTTTTTGAACATCCAAGCTTGAAAGTGATAGGGGATTAAGTGCATGTTTTTTGATAACTTAAATGTTAATTCATCATCCTATCTACCCTACTACATTTCATGGTTTTAATGGTGAATTTGTATATTCACCATTTTCTTTGATATAAAAAGTCATATGAGTGTTGTTGGGTATATTTCTCACCCATACATTCCTTATAACATCACCATGCTTATAATTAAGACATAAATTGTAATTAACATTTGAAATTTGATTGATAAAAAAGATGTTAAGGTTCCATTAAACAATTTAAAAGTCCTTGGATATTATACTCAATGCATGATTTGTACATTGTGTGTGTGCATTCTAACATATGCAAGTTAAATCTTTTGTCCTTTTACATCCTAACATCACGATTATTAAGAATCTTCATTTGGAAATCAAATGATAAATTGAACAATGAGAAAAAAATCAAATTGGATTTGGGGTTTTTAAATTATTTGAACAAGTAAAAAATTCACACATTTTTTCATTATGTAACTAGAATTTATAAATATCCATGACATGTGCCCTAAAATAAGGTATAAGATGGTGAATTCCTAGACCTTATTTGAATCCTATAACTTTTTTTTTTAACCTAAATCCTTTCACTTTAATGGGAGAATGAATTAAATGCAAATTGGTTGATGATGGCCTTTGATTGTTAGGTTTGCTAATTTTAATGCCCAAACCTGAAGTAGTAATGACCCAACTATTGATGTTAATTCTTTCAACCAATGAACCAAAAATTCATAATTCACAATATAAGTGGAATAATGTTAAGGCTATAGATGGAGTTGGTAAGAGGGGGTAAAGTGGCAAGATATGTTGCATAGGACAAAGGCTAGGTAGATGGGATTAAGGTGTGGTAGGAACCACATGTGGATGATAATTGTAGGATGTGATAAATAGGATTCACATTTTTTTTCATAACTTAGGAAATCTTGTCTATACCAACTTGTGTGTTCATAATTAATGTACAAATCAATTGAATTTGCAATTATAATTGTTGTAATTATACATGTCACCAAGTCATAGGTGCAACAAAATTGTGATATGTGTCAATTTGTAGTCAAACTATTTAATGTGATTGTTATGCATTGTGGATGGAAAGGTGCATGAGAAGTGAGTTCATGTTTACAATTGATCACATCCAATGATATATTATAAACAAGTTGGTTTTGCAATTATTCTACGTATTGTTGAACTTGTGTGTCAAATTGTAGTTGTAAATGTGATTATCTATTGTGGCCAAATCATACATTTGGATGAACAAATGGATGAAAAGTGAACTTACCTATGTACAACTTGCCTACATATTACCTACCTATCTATCATGAACCATTTACATATTATTTATTTACTTATTGTTGAACTCAAACTATCTATCATCCATTGTTGGATGTGACAAAATTGAATAAACATTTTTCATAATAATGATAATGATGATATGTTTACCAAAATTACTATTTTGTGAAGGTGTGGTGCATTAGTTAACGATTTGATTTTTCAACATGGAGGTGAGGGATTCAACTCCTTATTAAATTAGATTGGATCAATTAGGTTAGTTAGGTCATGCTTACCTTTCTTTTAACCTACATAATAGGTAAATGTGCATATCTACATCACAAACATGCATGATTGGACACATGTCATCATATGTTTATGCACACATCTATATGTTTGGGCATAGGCAATTACAATCCTAATGTAATTGAACCTATGATCTTCCAAGACCATGGTCAAATCGAATGGAAGATGCAACTATTGTTGTGACTAGGTGCCATGATGTGATGTTTTTGGGGACTTGTTTCAAATGACTAAACATTGTATTAGCATTCAAATGTGGTATTTATGACTCAATTAAACTAATCATAAATCTAGCCATAAATATGAAAATTTCTACTACCTAGTGTATTTTATTCCCTTGTTGATTTCGATATTACTAGTGTGGCCCATGTTGTTGGCCCAAATGTAAACCCATTACAAAATAGGGATTTTCAACATGTGAACATTGTTTTGTAATATATGTATCGATTTTTTGAATAGCCAAGTATGAAAGGCAATCATGCTTGAATTGAATGCCTTCAATTGTTACCACATTTTCAACTGATTTTTCCTTCCAAAACCTAGTTGTTTGGAATTTATTTGAATTTTTAGTGGCAAAAATCACTTTAAAATCAATATCTCCCTCATTCTAAATCCAAATCTTACCACATTAATTCATTAAATCCTATTCATCAAGATCTTTCCAACAACACCAAAGACACATTCTAATTCCTTTGAAACTTTTAGCTATAGTTTAATTTAATTTTCAGGGAAAAAATCATTCAATATCCAAAAAATTTAGAACCACACAAGTCCAAATGTCATGGAACCAAGCCAATGCACCCCTCCTCGTCAAAAGCTTTCCAAAGATTTCAAGAACACAATCTAAAACATCCTAGTTCAAAACATCCTAGTTTAGTGGATCTCATAATTGCAAAAACAAAACAAAACAAAACAAACTACCTTCCTTCCTAAATACGTAAAATGCATAGATGTAGAAGATTTTTAATGTGTTAAAAAAATGTAATAATTTTGAGTTTTTAATTCTTTTGCCCAACTATGCATAAGCATGTTAAGATTAGCCTACTTAGCCTATGATACCTACCTAATTACCTAGTTTATATATCTAGGCGACCTTGGTTACCTAACAACTACTAACTTAACTCACCTAATCTTTGTTAAGTTAGGTAGGTAGGAAGGTAGGCTAACTTAAGTAACTATCTAGGCTAGGTAAGTAAGCTAGGTGGTTTAATCAATTTACTTAACTATATTAGCTACCTGCTTAACTACCTAACCTATCCTATGTAATCTACATGCCTACATAACTTACCCAATCTATCTAACTTAGCCCAACGTATGAAGCGTAGCTTCACAACCTACCTACATACCTAGCCCACTTATTTAACTTAACTACCTAAACAACTTGCCTACTTACCTAGCTTTAACTACCTAGCCTAGTTATAACACTTTCATGATGACTCTTAATCATGTAGTTGTAATCATAATCACATAGTCATAATCATGACTAAGTCACTTAAATAACCCAAAAATGCCACATAGGAATACATGATTAAGTTTAAATAATAGTTGTACAATTTCATAGTCATAAATTCCATGTTCTAGCATAATGAAAGGTTACAAGTTTGATTTTCAAAGATTTCAACACATATTGATGATTTTATTTTTATTTGTTTGAACCAAATCTTTTGAGATTTATTTAACATTGAACAATTGTTGCAAGATGGTGTACTCAATGTACACATTCTCAATTTCAATTCAAATACACAATTTTGTTTAAACCTGGCACAAAATAATTTTATTAATGAAACGACTATGTCCATGAAGAGTTATGCCTATTCATTATAACCCACATAGTGTTTCACAAAGGTGTTAATCTATATCTTGAGGCATCTTTACCTTAACAAATAATATCATCCTTGCAAATCGCATGACACCTTATCCTAGGAGTTCACTCCCAAGAGAACAATAAACAAAGGTTCATTTCATTTGTAACTTCTCCTAATCATCTACAAAAACCAAGATGACAACCACTACCCCTTTATATACTTGTGCAATAGTAACCTTTTCATGTCCAAAAATCAAAGAATTAATCATCTTGAATTATAGCACATGAACAATGTTCCACATGTTTTGAACCATCATGAACCAAAATCTACCTATCAACATGAAGAACAACCAATTTACTTAGACTTTGTAAATGAATAAAAAAAAGGTTGTGTTACATGACAGTTTAAAATATATATTTAAAAAAAAGTTTAAAAAATTCCTAGCAATTGGTAGAGGTTTTTGTAGTATTTGACATTTTAATAAGTAGAGATGTACGAAAATGTTGTACAAACCTTGGCCACCATGTTTATAGGAGGAGTTGCCATGTTTGTAAGATGTTAAGATTGTTCCCTCTAGGTATTAAGGATTAAGGATTAGTTCTTGAGTTGTAAAGGTGTACTTTTGGAATATTGTGATTTTTTAGTATCATGATAATGTTAAAATGATAGAAGGCTATGGACATGTGCAATAAAAATACCTTTGTAAGAATCTAATGAATTTTTTGTTGTTTCATCTAGTGGTTTGTTTGGATTATATATACATTGTGAATTGTTTGGTATTTTTTACTTTTACCTTGGTTTTGTTTACACATTATAGATGAGATATCATTAGTAGTTGAAAAATTGGTTCATTTTTTAACTTATTCATAAAATCGATTAAGTAGATTGCCATTAACTAGTTATTTCTCCATTTATCAAGTTCAAGCTTTCGTTTGTTAGGATGTTGTAAATGTTTATATGGAACACAACCAACAATTTGTCACATAATAACATGTGTTAGAATTTAGGTTGCAAAGATGACCCCAATTGGACAATGAAATGATGCCCTTGTCCCATAATGTGCATTGGAAACTTTATTATCATGTCTTATGGACACACTTTCATGAATGTGAAGACTCTAATGAAGCAAGGCAAAATAAATCGAAGGGGAAGGTTGGAGCTTAATAAACCAAAAGAATGAAGGAAATTTGGAATATATAATTTTTAGTCATCTTGAATTAGCCTTTCCTTTTATTTTTTTTAAAAACTTAGATTCTTATCACGTTATATCCCTTGGCATGGGTAATGTGTGGGTTAAAATAGACAGGTACCCCTCAAACCAAATAATATTTTAAATAAAAAACTTAAGTATGGATCTACATATTCTTACTTAAGAATTTGCCACGGAGGATAAAATGGGACAAATGAATTTATCCATTGAAAATAATCCGTTATGCTTGTAAAACCAAACTTAAGACATTCTTAATAGTAATTTAATTTCCAACTTAAAATACATCTAAAGTTAGTATTGGTTATGTATCGATTAAACTTGTAATGAACATGCCTTCATTAGCTACATGAATTATTGGCAAATTTTTTCATCTTTCACATAAACAAATTGTCTTCTAGATAAAAGATTAGACTTATCTCCACACCAAAGAAATATTCGTGGCCCAACCTATTTTAGCAGCCTCAAAGATTCCAACAATCTAATTTTTAATCTCCCAATCAAATGTTCATAAATTGGTAATGATAAGAAGTGTGTCTTGATTCCCTTTTGTCATCCACAAGGCAAATGTGACGAGCTATGGAAATAAGTTATAACTAGTGTTGTGCAAGTATATATATTTTGATGTGTTGGTTTAATAGGTTATATATACATTATACATTATTTAAAGCATTACCCATAGGGTAATGTCATATCATTTTTTAAAAACTCAGTTTGGAAATAGAATAGCTACCAACAAAAATCTGCAAGGATGAATAAAACCAGCTGCAAAATGAATCTGTAGCCTGAGGAACAGGCAAAAACACAAAGAGCAGGCATTTGAAAGCAAAAATATCCAGTATACAGAAAAGACTTTCAACCAAGCTAGTTTTGCTCCATGAACAGAAAAAACAAATCATGTGGCGTGAACTGTGAGCAACTACCCAAAGAAAGAGTAACAACAAGCCAAGTGTTCATTTGCAAATCCAAATGACAGAAATAAGGGGACTGCTAATAGAAAAGTCACAAATGGGACAGACAAAACCAAGAGAAAAATATCCAGGTGGCTGGCTACCTGATGAAACCCATAGAGTAGTATTCCTGCTGCTAGTAGTAAAGGGAAAGGAAGATCACTTGGGATGCTTACAGAAACCAGAAGATCTGTCAAAGAATGTACAAGCTAAATTTTAAATGAATATCAGGGTTCTGAGTTTGATTTCACCAACTCACCCACTACTGATCAATATACATGAAATTCTAGCTTTTCATTGGAGCACCTTTTAAATTACTCATGGCACATGATCTCAGGAAATACAATCCAGGCATCTCGGTTCTTATCCTACATATTCAAATCACCAAAAATTACTTCCAATGGTACAACAATGAGGTCAGGTGGGCAATTTAAAGCTATGCTTTATATTTAAGACTTATTGGCGATGCCCATCTGGAAGCTGAACCACACGATTGAATGAAACTTGCCGCTTTGGAAGGCCATCTGTACCTTCTTCTTCATCGCCATCAAACTCCAGCAAATAACTGTATGGAAACATAACAACTTATGAGGATCCTAAAATAAGGGAAACAAATGTGAGCCCTGAGGTTGGTAGAGAAACACCTCTCATTTCAGGCTGTCAAATTTCAAGGAATTGGAAGGTCAATGTGCTGTCGAGACAGAACTGCCACACCTCTCAGATGGTTTAGGAAAATTTCTGGTCATATGCAAAGATAGGGAAGAAAGGAAGCCCTGAGTAAGTGAAATCTGACACACAGGCCATTGCAAGGATGACCTCTAAGAAATTATTTTTAAAATGCAGACATATGTGCTGATAATCTATGAGAAAATGTTGATTACAATGTTTTATGGTATAGATACTCACTCATCACTTCGTTTCTGAAGAGATAGTAGCGCCATAGCACCCAGGGTTTCCAGCACAAACCAACAACAATGGCAACACATTCACCAACCATAATGAGCAATACTGGCTCTCAGAAAAGCACACAGTTTTTTGATCCAGAGTTTGTTGATAACACTAACTGGATACAAGGATTTGTTACAAAGCAGAACTTTGAGTCTTATGATGTGGATCACTGTCAATCAAGTAACTGCCAAATGACAATACATGACTATCCCAATTGCCTGCCAGACAACCAATTCAATGACTGATGACATAATTAACTCTAAAATTGCTAGCAAAGTTCCACATATTGACATGCATCACAAAATGAAGGTCATACCTTGCGGTGGGGTCCTACAACAGATGCTTTGTACAGTGCAGTTGTGTGTGGATAAACAGCCAACACCTGTGACCCTGGCAGGAATTCTGGTGCACTGGATGCATCTGCTTTCTTTGGAAAAGGGATGATGCATGATGCAGGTAGCTTGTACTTTCTGCCATGTTGCAACAGATTGCTATGTCAATGAATATCCATAAGAATCGAGAAATCTCCATTCTCACGATTAAGAAAAGGCAAAGCAAGGTTAACACTTGTTCAAACAACCACAGAGAATTCCAAAAAAGGAAAGGAAAAACAGAGAACAAAGGACCAAGTATTGCTATGTCAATGCTAATTTTCTATAGAGAGAGCTTGCTGCCAAATATAGACCCCATCTGGAAGATGTGTGACATGGCCCAGAGTGAGGCACTTGCTGTCAGTTCTTCCAGTCAGCACAATAAGCAAGACAGAAGTAGTATCTAGATATTAGAAGCATAGAATACTTCTGACAGTGCATCAATACACTCATTTACCACTAAAATGCTATGCAGTTTGTTTGTACTATTGAATGAATCCAAAGGTCTGGTGTTTCAGACAGCTTAATGTCTGGATTCCAGTCACTTCATTGGGAAGTTGCTTGACACTGAGTAGTGGACAGAATTTGTGAGTTCCCAAAGAGATTAACAAGTCCCAGTGAAAGCACCTCTGTTGTCCACTTTCAGCATCATCATCGGGCTCTTCATCAATCACTTCATATCTGCACCACCCATCACATGTATTCCTGAGCATGCCAGCTGTTGTCTATCTGATCAGAAAATCAGTTAGGGTATGGACTACTTGAATATGACGTCGATTGCTTTAACACCCCTCCCCACAGCTTGGTCCCCAAAAATGAAAGAAAGAAACTAACTTGTTTGTGTCCCGATCATATCGTGTGACTTTCACCACTATCCATTGATGATTTTCAGCATCATCAGCTCTTATCTGAGCTGCCACCTGAATAAGAATATGAACACACTGAATCTCAGCGACAAAAAATTCTGCAGGTGACACAAGCTTCTGGCAGATTGCTTTTGAAATATCTTCATAAGTACTGGGAATTCCTACATACTTACAAATTGAGCAAAACCTGAATAGAATTCAGAAATGACAGGATAGTGTAGTAATATATACATCAGGCAATCAGCAAGCATGAAAAAGAGGAAACCCAACCCTATAAAACATAAATCAAAGAACAAAACCAAAACCAAAACCAAAATTGAGGAGTGTTTGTGAACAACAGCAGCAGTCATTCAGATTGCTTGTTGTAGAACCATAAACCCCAAAGGAAAGGAAGATAGAGCAAGAATGCAGGTCTAAACCTAACAGCTAAGAAATTACACACAATTGCTGCAAAGACCAAATTCTGGTAGCAAAAAGCGAGGCTGATGATGAAGAAACCATGGGACATGGAGAAAAAAATACCTGGTCTCCAGGAACAATGCCAGAGTTGGCAACAGGTGTTCGTGGAAAGGTAGGGGATGACAACCGCGATGAATCAGCATCTGATTTCATTCGTTTACGCTTCTGGTCACCTGCATCTGGTGTAGAAAAACACAATCCTCTGTCCTCAATTCTGTGCAGAATCAGTGCTTGATGATGAAGAAAGTTTACACTCAGCATGAGGATTCACATTGTCACAGCTCCGTCTCTCTTTCTCTCACTGTATGCCACAAACACCAATGATTATGTACCTGCTCTTTTGCGCCCATTGAGGGTTATTTGACCAGGTGTGAGCAGACCTGCCAACTGCTCCATACAAAGGGTTGAGACACTGCAAAAGAGGAAAATCAACAAACAATCCATTAGTCTCAAGGTTTTCTCTCATCTTGGTTCTGTTTCTCAAGGATGATGATGATGATGATGATGATCTTCAAGACCTCCAACTAAAATGTGAAATGATCATTGATAACTAAATTCACAATCTCTCAGCCCAAAAAAATAAAATCAGCAAACCCCAAGAACAGCACTTACTCCACCAACACACAGGAGATACAAGAGTTTGTTGAAGGAGTTTTTCTTTTTTTCCCCATTCATTCTGAATCAAGAAAGCAGTGGCAAGAATATGAAAGAGAAAAAAAAGAAAGGGGAAAAAGCACCAACAGACACACCTCGCCTCCGATTCAGCCAGGCCTTTGGCCTTTGTATACTGGCTGCGCAACTGGTCATAGTACTTCTCTACTTGTTCTGGACCTGAAAACAAACCACATTTCCGAACAATGAATCTCTGCTTCCCTTTCCCCTTATCCCCCGCTACATCCACTGGTGCTTGCAGTCATACACTTCAGCCCTCACCTTTCCAAACCCCTCTGTGTGTGTCTGTATCTCTCTCTCGGTGGCACATCCTTTTTTGTTTTCTTTCTCTGTCTTATTCTGTTTCACTTTCTTCCTCCTCCGTGTTCATTCTCTTGTAGTAGGGGTCATGGAAGTGGCTTCTAACCCACAGATTACACATATCCAACATAAATACATACAAAAAGCAAGATAGAAAGAGAATTGGAAGAGAAAAAAAATCGTTGTTGTGTTGCCACTCACCTACTTGCGAAAGCTTGGCATGGTACTTCTTGATTTTCTTGATCACAGCCTCTTGCTCCTTCCGTAATCGGTACAGCTCCTTCAACTGCACATTTGCTCCTTCAAGTGTCATTTCTCATTCTCCTCTTTCCCCTCTCCCAAAATCCCAGCCTCCCTCTACTCTTCTGTCCTCTCTCTCTTAGACTTTCTCTGCTCCTACTCCGATCCCTCTCCTTCCCTTATTCTCACTCTCTTTCTCTCTCTCATTCCACTTCCTTCCACACACAAAAATCCATTACCATTTCCAACAAATAATTCCTCTTCCCGCAACAGAATCTCTCTTTCCTTCACTTAATCTTTGCTTCTTAGTTCCTTCAACAACTTGTTGTGCTTGTTCAGGTCTCCTCCAGGACCTATATTTTTCCCGAAAACAAGGGTGCAAAAGCCACACCCACACGCGATGCACAGAAAGACACACACGCGCACACACACACACGGAGACAAGAGACAGAGTTCGTCTTCTTCTTCCACTTTCTCTTCTCTTTCCCTGGCACGGTCGCCCGAAACCCACCGCCCGGGTCACCCACCCGGCCCGTTCCGTTCCCGCCCGTTGAGGAAGACCCCGCCCTGTCATCGGGTCCCTTCCAACTTTCACGCCCGATAAACTCCGGGTCTACACCTTCCTGCACTTGAAACCTGGGACCAACCAGGCAACAAACACAGTTTCCTTTTGTGACCAAAAAGATCTGCAAAAAAAATTTGTGCCAATTTTGTGCTGCCAAATGTGCTCTGGTTGCATAACAAAATGTGGCAAAATGTGTCCTGATCGCATGGTCTTATGTTTCCTGATTCCCATGGCTTGTAAGCTTTGCAATGCAAATTTGTTGTATACATGCATATCCATGTCTTTCTGTGCTTTCATTTGAGCTTTGTTGTTCTGTTTTGCTTCCTCTTTGGGTGCACTTCATTCCAGCTCAAATGTTTCTGAAGCTTCTTAGTTAGTGTTTCATGAAAATCTCACTGCAAAGATCTGGTTTTGTATTGTTGTGTGCACTTTCTACAGTTTCTTACGGCAGCAGGCAGCAGGATGTTCACTGTACTCAATGTGACATCTTCAAAGGAATGCATGTATACTAGGTATTTGCTGTTGAAACGAAAATTGTGCAGAGATTCTTATGGAATTACTATCTTCATATTTCTTGCACCCATCATTCATACCTTCACCCACCCACACACTGCAAGCTGCTTCTGAATTCACAAATAAAAGTCAATTGCAAAATCTCTTGCACCCTTCCAAATCATGCCTTTTCAGTACCTGCAACCTATTTATGAAAGAATTTTTGAGTTGGAGAATGAAGAAGCACTGAGGAGAACAGAAGCATTTAGAAACCCAATACAGATTTTTACTGTGTCGAACCATGAAATGGGGGGGGCCAAGAATCTGCAATCACAACCATAATCATCCTTTCTTGACTAAAAATGCCAGTGTGTAACAGAACAGCAGCACATAAAAACTTGCCAAATGTGCTATCATGTGATACAGCAGCCTTCATTCAAAAGGCACATAATTAATTCAGGATAATGTGATCAGCAGAACCGCGTTGAGAAGATAAGTTGGCTTCAAACTCAGGATGGAGGTGATCTTCAAGCAGCACAGGAGCTGCTTGCCATTGCAATCCAGTCCATGGAAACCATTTATAAATCAATGCTGCAGAGAAACCCAAACATGCAGCAGCCCCAATGCAGACCACCAGCACGTGCTGCCTCTGTTTTTGCATTTGCCGCTGCCTCCTTGCACTTTCTGCTCCACAACCCACTGAGCCAGCATCAGATCATATCACACAAAAAAACAGTCAAAGCAGCTCAAACTCAAAAGCAAAATTGTGAGAAGTAGAAACCATAACAGAAACAGAAATAAGTGTACCTATAGCCTCTTGGTTGTGGTGAGACATCTCATGGTTGACAAGTTCATAATACTGCAGTTTATCACGAAGCCTTGCAAGTTCACGATTCTTATCTGCAACCACATTCTCTAGCTCTTCCTTTGCTTCAGCCCTTGCAGCACCCCTTGCGATGGAACTGGCTACCACATGTGCCACTGCCAGTTTCTGAGCCTGTGCAGCCTCATCCTCCTGCTCGTTGGACACAGGGTCAACCACATCGACTGCAACACTGTCAAGCATTGCTAATTGACTTGCCAATTCTCTGTTCTGTTGCTGCAGCAATGCCATTGCATCTTCTGCAGCTATTCGCCGCCTGATCTCTTGGTCCAACTGCTGCTGGGCAACATTTGCTTCTGCACGGTGCCGCATTCTTGAATTGAGCCATTCTGTTCTCCGTTCCAACTGCAATGACTCCTCACCACTTGAATAATCCCCTGTTACAGAGCCATGTTAAGTTTACAGAGCGCCATTTCAGGAAGCAAACAGTGCAGCAAAGAGTAAAACTAATCTTTTGTCAACCACTTGTGCTTGGCTCTTTAGAGATATATAAATTCAAAACCTACCTGATCAAACCACCTGAGAGCACAAAATCCAAGGCCAGGAACAAAATATTGAAGTGTTCATATATGCACATGACCATGAAACCAAAGATCAAGCATTTCAGTACCCACTTCAAAACCATACTGCAAAAGCCAGACAGGACAGACAATTCACACAATACCTCCAAAAGCTCTTCAACATCATCATCATCATCATCATAGATTCACAAAACCCTACCTGCAAAGCTGTGTCTCTTGCAAAACAATGGCAGCAAACAAGCATTCAATCTCATTGTCATGGATGATGCATACATTTCAACAACAAGAGAGACATGAAAAAATTGTACTGTGGCATAGCCGTTGGCTGTCTTGATGATGCTGTTCAGTAAAACAACATGTACAAATGCAGAAGAAGAAGAAGATGACGATGATGCAGGAAACTATCTTCAAATGTTCAACAACATCAGGATGGATTCACAAAATCATTTGCTTGGAAACCTATGTCACTTGCAACATAACAGCAGCATTGTCATGGATGATGCACTCAACAAGAGAGGCACAGGACAATCACACTGCAAAGATTTTGCTGTCATGACAAGATGCTGTTCAGTAAAGACAAATTCTTGTACACATGCAAAAGAAGAAGAAGAAGAAGGAGAAAATGCAGGATGCTTACCTTCACTAAGAGCGGCATCCCCTGCATCAAAGAACTCATCTGTCATGGAGGATCGAGAGGAGAAGTCTTCCATCTTTTTACTACTACTGCTTGGCCATCCCCATTCTTCCCCTCGGTGTCCTGCACTCCTCTCTCTATTCTCACAGCTCGGTTGCTCCATGTTTCTATTCACCAGTCTCATCCCGCCATTGGAGAGCATCCTCAGCCACTCCGAGTTAGGAGCTTCAGCGGCAACAGCCGCAGCAGGAGGAGTAGCAGCAGCAGGAGGAGGAGCAACAGCCGCAGCATCAGCATCTGCGCTCCTCTCCCTTGAGGAATCTGAAGAGTTCGGGGGTGGATCCTGTACCAGCGATTTGCCGTCGCGTCTCTTGAAGTTGAGTACGTAGGGCGAGAAGGAATAGGAAGGAGAAGCAGCAGCAGGGGTTCGGGAGTCCAGAGAAGGAGTTGTGTGCGACGGAAAAGAAAAAGCTGCTCTCTCTCTCTCCTTTGCAGCAGCAGCACTTGAGGAACCTCTGCTGTCCATTCCTCCTGCCGATGATGGTTGCGACGACCAAGACGAGGAGCGCTCAGAGGGCTCCAATAGCCTGTCCAACGCTGGTACTGAAATGAATGACATCTCTCTGAATCCCTCCCTCCTCTCTCGTCTTCCTCAAGAATCTCTCACCCTCCTGTACTCACAACGCATCTCTGTCTCTGTCTCTGTCTCTGGTTATTTGCCGAGATTCTCTTTGGGCTTCTTCCGCTACATCCACAGTCTCTTCGTCTCCAGCCAGTACTCCTTCCTTCTCTCTTTTCTTTCTTTCACGTTCTTCTTAACAATCTTCCGCACGAAAAACGAATCTGCACCGTCTTTGCAACGTGTTTTCTGCTAGAGCGATGATAGCGAAGCCACGGAAATGGCGATTCGAGCTTCCCCAACTCCGCCGCATCATCTGCGGGAAACAAAAGAGGAAAAAAAAAGGGGGGACAAAAAAAACACAACAACAACAACAATAAGAGCGGCAGAAATCTTTGCACCACCTGTGGTCGCTAATATCAAGAATAGAAACAAGAGGGAATTGTTTGCACCATCGTCAAGGCGGCCAAGAACATGGCCACAACCAAGAAACAACAAGGACAAGCGCGCGCAGACAGAAACCTTCTCTCAAATTCGAGCAAGAAAGAAAACCCCTACATACGAACGAAGGAGCCCGAACAGGTTCCCGACCTCGACCTTCACCAACGAACGACGAAGAACAAGCCCGAAAAGAAAGAATCCCGAAAAAGAAGGGCCCCGAAAAACCCACAACAAACACTAAAGAAAACCACCACCACCACGAACGAGGTACTTCAAAACCCCATTTTCCCTTTCTTTGTTTTTCTTTATTTTCAAATTTCCGCCTGTTTTTTTTTCCTTCTGCAACAACAAAAAAATTCCCAACCTTTTTTTTTTGGGAGAGGGGGGGTGGGTAGTTTCTCTTTAATGCCCTGGTTTCCCCAAATTGTTTTTTTAAAAATAAAAATCTGTTTTTTTTTAAGTATAAAATTTTTCTTTATTGGAAAAAGGAAGTCTGGGTTTTTGTTTTCCTTTTCTTTTGTTTTGGGTGAAGGGGGGAAAGGCTAGAGCAACATCTTTTTTCTCCCCATATTTTTAATATATCGAAAGTTTGACGAAATTCTCCCCAAAAAAGCTAAATTTACTCAACTTTACACCAGAAAAACAAAAAAAAAATCCTTAAAATTTCCCAATTTTTTAATATAAATAAATAAAATTTGTTGGAGAAAAAAAAAACACTGAGGGAGATGGGTCGTGGTTGACTGGGGAGTTCTCTTTTACATTCCTAGGGTGACGGGCAGTTAACCCCAAACCAAAAAAAAAAAATCTTTGGATTTTAGTTTGGGGCGATAAAATCATTGATTTGTGTAGCATGAAGAAAAGCAGCCCCAATAGAAGACCATCTCTCTCTCTCTCTCTCTCTCTCTCTCTCTCTTTCTCTGGGGCCTTTGAAGTCACAAGGCTTTTCCCATTTTGTTTGTTTGTGGGACATAAGTTTTCCAAATAGTTTGTGGGGGCTTTCTTTTTGTTTTCTTTTTGGGCTTGAGATTCATTCTCTTTTTGTCCCAGCACTCCCTCAAAACCTTTAAGTATCTAACACGTATTATGATGTGTCGATTGTATTACTCTTAGAAAAGACCCAAGATTGTACATGATCGGCAATTTTAAGTTAACAACTCTTTTGTTAGTATTTAAATTTTTTTTTTTTTTGCAAATCCCTCAGGATTTCTTTGTTGTGGTAGAAATGTAAAAATTGGTGTGTTCAATGCACCAATTGGTGTGTGCGCATTTGGGTTCCTGTATTTTTGAACAATAACGTATGGAGCAAAAAGGAGAAGAACATCTCTCACAAAAAGAAAATCACATATTTATTTTGTGGTGCCTTAAAAAAGGGGGGTCTTTCCTCAAGTTCAAGTCAACAAAAAGTGAAAGAGAATGGAGGTGTATTGTGTACCATTACCATTCGTTTGGTGGCCACAAAATCTCTGAAACTATGGGCCCGCATCAAACTTTCAGTTCAGGAGCTTCATTGACCAACCATGATGAACAACAAAAATATGGGGGAAATCCTAGAAAGTTAGGGGGTGTTTGTGTTGATGTTTGGAACTCTGAACTCTCAATTTTGAGTAGTCAATCCAAACAACAAGAGTACTTGTACTCACAAATCGTAGGCCACATGAGTGGTGACAAATAGCAGCACACAAGACACAGCTGAAGTTGACAAATAATTTGGGTTGGTTTGTTTGTTTGGCAGGGTTTCATCATCAAATAAATAAATTACCTGTTCAAAAATAAAAGCCATAGGACAGACGGGTTGTTACAAATAGGTGTAAAGTGTGAACTTCACACACACCCCAGAAGCTGACAAATGAAACAAATTGAAAAATCAACAAATTGGAAGAATGGTAGTGCTTATACATTAGGTGACTACTCCAGTAGCCAGCTGATGAATGAAGAGGAAGAAATGACTTAGGAAGTGTCCTTCCCTTGTGCACCAAGGAAATCACCAGTGCTGTGTGGTTGGTTATTTGATTTTCTTAACACCTGTGGTGCCAGGTCTTTGGTGACGCATATATTCCAAAGAATCTTTGCTTGCAAATCTGTTTGTTCTTTTGCTATTTGAAAGGGTTTTGGGTGACTTGGTATCTACATCTTGAATGTTACCTTTCATAAGCATTCAAGATAAACAAGCTTTTGATTGGTGTATGAATTCCTTCTTTGATGAAGCTAAAGAAATTGAGGGCCTAGTTGCCTAATTGCCATTGGAGAGACAAACATGAATTTTCTAATAGCTTTTTTTATAGCTTAGATAAACTTTCATGATGGAATTTATCTTATACTTTTTTTTTCTTTTTTTTTTTGGTCTTTCATCAATATCTCTAGTCGAACAATTATACTCAATCCATATTTGTTGCATGTGGGTGAGGCTCTCTCGATAAGTTGGGGATGTGCTTTTTATTGCTTTAGAGCTATTGAGCACAATTGACATTTCACATAACTTCACATTATTTTAAGACCACACAACTATTATTTGAAACTCAAAGTAATCATTCTTAATGTCCTCTAAAACATTTACTAACTTAAGGATCTCCTGCATAATAGTTTAAATAATATTTATAGCTTTCAGATTTTACACTAAAACTTCTAAAAGAAAGTCTTCAATTTAGATAGTAAATATATATTCTCAATTTAAACTTCTAGAGAAAAATAGTTCAAATTCTACATAAGCATACCTTATAGCCATGAAAATATGTTGGCCACCTAGAAGGAAAAAAAATAGAGTTCGCAATATCTACCCATGACCTTGGCTTCTCCTTTGCAATCTTGTGTAGATTGTCAGGGTCAATTGGCAGAACAAAAATTGGGCAAACATATACAATTGAGTTGTATCACACTAACATAATTTTTATCTTATCTTTGTGTATCTTTAATAGAGGATGATAAACAATTCGTCTTCGTGCTAGAAAAATATCAATGGATGGGAATTTTGACCTTCACAATTAATTTATTCCCAAGTGGGAAGAGGTCACCATATTCCCCTCTTATTATCTCGTCCATTAACTTACATTTGACAACATCAAATGGTTTAGGATTTTTTTTGGAGGACAAGGTCTTCAATTATCTTGTTTTTCTTCTCCTCTACCATATTTTCTTTCTTGGCATGCTTGATGGGTTTTGCATTGTCATGGAGCTTTCCACATGTGCAACTGGTAAGTAGGATGGTGGAATGGTTTTCTCTTACTCTTCTTTATCCACATCAACTAGTGCCTTCATCTCCTCCCTTCTCCCCTTCAAATCTTTCCATGTTGGCTTTCCAAAGTTTTTGATGTTGAAGCCCCTTTCCATGTTCAATGGCTCCATGCTTTCATTTTGTCTCCTGGGATCACACACAAATCCCAAATGTCTTTTTCTTAAGTGGGTCAAATATGTGCACAAGCACCTTGGACATATTTCACATGTACTCCTAAAGGTTTGTGACTTTGGCCTTGCAAAATACATCAATTCCATTGCCAATTATGACATGGAACTCAAAGGATGGTTGTTGGATTCACCAATTCAATACCCCATAAAATAATTGATAATGCCAACTCCCAGATTCAAAAGTTTGCTTTAGGAACCACTTCATCCAAACCCACTACGGTTTGTTGACCAAATAAACCAATGCCATATGATCTACACAGAAAACAAACTTACACTACAACAAAAGGTGTCCATGTATGTCAAGTGATTTCACTAGATTTTGAGTGAATTCACCCGTCTAATGAACGGGGACTAATGAACTGCACCCACATTTTGTAGTAGTGTTATTACTTAACAAATAATGTTTGAACTTGTGTAAAACAAAACCCATTGCTAAAGCTTCTCGTTATGTTGTGTTATAATTCTATTTTGTTTTGTTCAGAAGCTTAAAAACATACATTGTTGGTTGATCATTTTTCCTTGTTACATTTTGAAACAACACAACCCCCACAAGTAATAAAGATGCATATGTATGAACATGAGACTCCACCTACTAGTTTAGTGATATCAGTATTGGTGCTTCAACA
This sequence comes from Sphagnum contortum, assembly GCA_963920785.1. Taxonomy (NCBI): domain Eukaryota; kingdom Viridiplantae; phylum Streptophyta; class Sphagnopsida; order Sphagnales; family Sphagnaceae; genus Sphagnum; species Sphagnum contortum. The sequence goes on along the minus strand of OY987276.1, from coordinate 3,664,772 downwards.
TACTTATGTTTGATCAATTCCCAAGCCTTCTAACATTATTTTATCCCAAGAAAATATTTTTTCTTTTTGGTCAATTAAATGATAGGTGGCACAATAATAGTAATTTTTTTGATAAAACACCTGTTAAATTATGCCTTCCCATTACATACTTGAATCCATTGCGGATTATTAGGTGGTGGCATGTTTACTATTGCTTCTAATTTTTTAAGATTTGGTAGTCTCCCTTCTTTGGAAACAATAAAACTTAATATCATCCCTAAAAATACCATATGTGCACATTTGTTTATATTTAGACTAATGCCATATTCTCTGCACTTTTGAAAACATAATCTAAGCTTCTACAAATGACTTTCCATGTCACTATACACTATAAAATCATCTAGAAATATCTCCATAAAATTGCCAAATATTCTCTAAATGCTTCGGTAAAAACTTTCTAATATGTTGGAGGTCCAATTTTCACTCTAAACGACATCACCTTCCACATAAAAGCCCCCACTTTGTAACAAATCTAGTCTTATTGCTGTCCTCTAGAACTATAAAGATTTGATGATATCCTAAATGTCCATCTAAAAACAAATATGTTTCATATCCTTCTATTGTATTCAACACTTCATCTATGAAAGGTAATGAGTATGGATCTTTTTTTGTGGACATTCAATCCAATCCATTACCCAATCCATTACCCAATTTTGTTGCAAATCTAATATTCCTCTTTTACATACATCCATGGTGGGTGCAATAACCGTTTCAACTCATGTGGTTGTTATACCCGTATCAAATGATTGGGTAACTACTGTTCCAACAAGTTGTCTATGGGTTTCAACAACTATCACTTCTAACACAATTGGTGAAGTTGTGTTGACTTGAGGTCAACGATGTTCCATTCCATGATTACTCATTAGTATCCTTTGTGGATCAAAATTTCAATGTGAATACACCTTTAGCTTTCCCCTCTTAATCTGAATAGATGGATGAATTTATCGACTATGTGGTCCTAACTAGCTTCCCAACTCCATGCCTCTCAATCTATTTTAGACTACATGAATTCTTGGTTCATGTACATGTGGTTGATCCATTAATGTTCCTGCCACATTTTATAACTCCACATGTCTAACAATATTTGTTCTGATGTGAAAAGGCACAAAAAGATAATCCATGATTACATGTCCTTCTTCATAGAATGCACAAACCCTTGAAAGTAATCTAACTACCTCCGAATCCATAGATTCATGATTTTGTGTTTCAAATGTGTACCTTGTTTTATCCAACTTTGGATTCCCTCGATGTGAATACAATTGTGGTACTTCATATAACACATTCACTTGTGCCTCTACACTCAAATGCTCATAGGTAATTTTCCTTGGTCTCCTCAACCACATTGATATTGGTATTTTCTTCCACCTCTTAATCTTCCATTGGTACATGGTAATATGGAGATGTAAACTAATACACAATCCTAGGTTATATACCTTTTGTAACATTCCTTCCTAGGCTATTCACCGATTCTGGACTTGATAAATCTTGTGGTTGATGAGGTAATTACAAAAGTCCTTACTTTGTCTTGATCTTTTTAATTCTGAACCATAGATTGCAACTTATAAGTATATTGCACCCACTCATTTGGGTGGGTAGTTAATTGCATCTCTTTTTGTGGAGATCGTTTTTACAATTATGTCTTTCCTGAAGAACCAGTCCATATTTCATGTTATACCACCTCTTGTTGTAATAGAAATGACCTATGCCCTGCATGTCTTTCCTATGTTCTAAGAATTCATCTATCCAACATCAAATTTTGATATGGGGTTTATATAAGCCCTAAATATTCTTCTCCATTTCAAGATTTTTTTCTGATTGTTTTTCAACAATTGTTCACTTGCCTCCAAGTCCAATTGTCGTTATAAATTATAGATCACCATTCGATTCATCTTATTTCATAATTACTTGTTTTTAGATTGTTTTGAAGTCCTTATGACATCAACCGCTTAGACCTCTAATACTTTTTAACATACCCATTTAAATTTTGAATTGAAAAAACAACACTACTCGTATAAACACTTTAATGTATAGTATAACAACAAAAAATATAAAAAACTTTCTCATTATTAACCATTTGGCGACCTTGTTGGGGAAATTATTATTGGTAGAATGAAATTTAATTCTTGTAAAATTATTCCACACTACTGTAACAACATATTTGCATTTCACACACATACATTCATTATTTTTGCATTGATTCTCAACACACTTAACACTAGCATTCATTTAAACACCAAATTCATGGTTATTTCATACAACCAAAATTTGCACTTCAAAACACGTTGTAAAGAACTCTAAAAATAAGATTATGATTCAGTTCATCATATTTTGATAGTACATAAAATTCACACAATGAGACAAACATAGAATTTAATACACAAGCCTATGCTTCTTTATATTACTAAAAACATGAATCAAAATTACAATAGAATCCCATGTTTTGTTGAAAAAAATCAAAACAATAGTTAAAATATGTGGTATATCAAAATAGAATTTGTGGTTTACTATTACAAAGTACTTACAACTTTTCCCACTTCCTCAAAACTATGTCTAATAATCTTCCTTCTTCCCTAGATCTTCAAGAATTCAAAGTTCAAAACAACGATGCTCCATGAGTAGTCCCTATCCTAAATGCCTTGTTCATCAAAATCAGTAATCATCTTACCCCTTTAATAATACAATTCATTTTTTCATTTGCACATGAACTTGATTGAAGTTTTTGAATTTTCATAAGTCCTTGAGGTTATACTTTAGATTATCCTACAAAAGTCCACAAAAATGTGGTCTTTGTAAGTTGATCAAAATTTTTGTAATAAGTATAAGTGCCTTGTATTTTGAGGTAGTCTTACGGTTTGAATTTTTCGTTAGTGTGAATAGGAGTCCAGTGCGTTCCACAAATTAAGGTTTGTGTGTGTACAAAAGTATAGCAATTTTGCAAATATAATTTATGTGCACCCATCAGTTCATTAAGTTCCTTAGTATGGGTATCAAGTAGTTAGAAGTCAATACAAGCTCCAAAAATGTAGTTAAAGTGTGCACATTTGTCCATTAGGTTCCATTGAAATAGTTCATGAACTTGCACAAGTCCATTGAGTTCGATAAATGTCTTACAACTTGTGCATTAAAATCATTATTTTCCACATTTTTGCTTTACTATTCCACATGAATCCATGAAGCTCCATAGAACCAAATCACTTGTGAACATTAATTATAACATAATTTATGTTACTATTATTCAATAACTAATAAGTATTAAATATTAATCATGAATTATGTAATTAAGTAATTATTGTTATGAACTAACTAATTATTTTTAATTATTGGTAACTATTATTTCTATCAAATGTAATAAGTAAATATATTTAGCTAACTATTAAACTATTTACATACCAACTTAGCTAACCTACATAATCACAATATATGCAAAATGTAGATTTAATATGCCCAAATATAGAATAATTAAATTTACAAATATATAATATACCTTTAATATATTCCAAAACATGCTAATATACATTAAGGGTATATGTACATCATTTACAAGTAGCCAAGTTGCAATTACTTTTGTAATTAATTGGAAATAGAGGGTTTTTTTAAAATGAAAAACCCAAAAAATTAGTCAACATGGAAAGATGTGAAGCTTAATAGTCGCAAATTTATTACACCATAGTAATAGATTGAAATGGATATTGACTAGTTGTAAAAATGATGAAACATAGTTGCAAATGACATTTAATTGCATATAATTACAAATAGGATGGTTGCATAATGCAAGATTTCTTTTGATGTATTGATAATTCTTGGTTATTTCACCTTGTGTTAATTTCAACTTTCTACCTTATTTTTAAAATTATTTTACAATATTTCAAATTTATTTATTTAAGGTTATTTCACCTTAAGTTATTATAACCTAAGTTTTTATCAATTGTTTTAAGCTTTTTAACCTTAATTTATTTGAAGTTGTTATACCCTAGGTTATTTATTATTATTCTTGGTTGTGCCACTTTAAACTATTTAAAATCATTATTAGTTATTTCACTTAAGGCTATTTTAGATTAATCTACATTAAGTTATTATCAAATATTTTATTTTTGTGTTGCTTTAGGTCATTTAAAATTATGTCCTAGGTTATTTTAGGTTTACATTAAAATAAAATAGGATAAATTATTTAATAACAATAATAATAATAATAATTTATGGTGGAAATTTTTGGAATAAACAAAAATATATTGAAGTGCAATAAATTAAAATAATTAAGAATAACTTAAGGTGACATAACCTATAATAGTTTTAAATGGAATAACTTAAAATAATCGACATAATCTAGGGTATAATAACTTGGAATCACCTAAAGTGTAATATTTTTAAATAATTGAAAATAACTTAAGTCAAATAATTTGAAATAACATAAGGTGAAATAATTAAAAATAGCATAGAATCACTTAGGTTGGAATGGCTAACTCAAAATAGCCTTGGTAGAATATCCTAAAATAACCTAAAATAATCTAAGGTGGAATAATTTACAATAACCACAAATAACTTAAAGTACAATAACTTAGAATAACCAAACACATCTTATGGTGTAATAATTAAAACAACCCAAAAAAACTATGGCAGATAGCTTAAAATAACATAAAATAACATAAAATAATTTATAATTTAATATATTAACATCAATAGACCAAAACATGGAAAATAAGACATAAGTGATTGCATTGTAGTCCTAAACCACATATATGATTAACCATGATTACATGATTACTAGTCCATATGGCCATGTGGTATTTACCATTAGTTGCAAAAAATGACGTAGTCATAAATGTCATTTGCGACTATGTCCTTCATGATTGTAAGACGCCTTTCATGGCCAAAATTTAATTTAAAAATATAATTATAATTTATTTTGATTAATTTTTTGTTGCCAAATGGTAGCCTAAAATGAATTCAAAAATTTATTAACCGTTTATAGGTGGACATGTGGCAATTTATAATAATGAAATTATTTTTCTTACCTAATTATATGATGCCACATGGCAATTAACTTTTAGTCAAATAATGACAATTGGGACCTAACCTAGGCCACCTACTTGGCTAGGAGCCCTATGCTAAGCAACCTAACCTACATGTTAGGCTAGGTTAAGTGACCTAACCTAGGTTTTAAAACAATTTAGGTTATATGTTAACTTAGGTTATATGTAGGCTAGGTTAAGCAACATGGGCTCTATGCTAACCATATAAACCTTCTTCCTAGGAAAACTACTCCATTAATATTCCCTTAGGAACCTGAAAAACACATAGGATGAAGGGAAAAGAATTTGAACCTCTCAACTCCACTTTGAAGGAAAAGTCTTTTGCCATTACACCACCATTTTTATGTGTAACAAATTAATGTATCACAAAGATATAAATAATAAACTTTTTAAACCTAAATTAGCCTATGCCTTCTTAGGTGACCTAGGTTAACCTTGGCCACCCAACAATCTAGCCTAGGCTTTGATAGGCTATTTTAAGCAAATCTAGGTCTTCATAGGCTAAACCTATGCAACCTAGTCTACCTTGAGGCTACTTAAGCTACACTAGGCTATTTAGGTTTAACTAAGTTAAATTAGGTTATATTTTGCTATAATAAGTTAAACTTGGCAAAAGTCAATTATTTAGGTTCAATTTAGTTATACTTGGTTATATTATGATAAATTTGGCTATACTAAACTATACTTGGCTAGATTAAGCTATATCATGTTAAATTTGACAAAAGTAAATTATTTCGGCTAAACTTGACTATAATAAACTATATTTACTAAAATTATATTATACTAGGCTAAATTGAATTATATATTTGGCTAAACTAAGATAAAATTGATTATACTAAATTATATTTGGCTAAACTAAGCTATATTATGTTAAACTTTGCAAAAATAGGTTATTTAGGTTATACTTGGTTATATTATGTTAAATTTGGCTAAACTCGACTTTGTTTGCTATATTTCGCTATATTAGGTTGAACTTGGTGATATTAAATTATATTTGGCTAAAACTAGGCTAAATGTGGCAAAAGTAGGTGATTTAGGTTATATTTGCTTATACTTGACTATATTAAACTAAAATTGACTATACTAAATTATGTGGTTAAATTAGGTTATATTAAATTAAAATTGCAAAAGTATTATTTAGGTTAAACTTGGCTATACTAAATTATATTTGGCTAAAATAGGTTATATTAGGCTAAACATAGTTATAATAAATTATACTTGGCTAAATTAAGTTAAACTTAGCAAAAGTAGGGTATCTAGGTTAAACTTGGTTAAATTGAATTATAATTGGATATATTTAGCTATATTAGGTTAAATTTGGCCAAGCTAAATTATACTTTGTTAAATTAGGCTACACTAAGTTAAATTTGGCAAAAATAAGTTATTTAAGTTAAACTTGGTTATATTTGGTTAAATTGGGTTGTACATGGTTATATTAAATTACATTTGACTAAACTATACTAAATTAAATTTGGCTAAAATATGTTATTTACGATAAATTTGGTTAAACTAATCTATATTTGGTGGTATTGTAATGGGAAATTAGGTTACCCCAACTTTTGAGCACCCACTAATCAAGGAAATTGGGTTATGTGTTAATTGAGCCGTTTTGTTTCTTAGTGGCAGCTACCTGTTTTTTTACTTCTGCATGGGAAGCTTTATTGTTTCTTAAGTGAGGTGTTGAGAAATTTGCATGACGGCTGCACTGAATGGGTATGGAGTCTAAGTGGCGGCTCCAAATTATGACTAGGGTCGGTGATGCAATTATGGAGAGTGGCGGTTTGGGAGCGTAAAGGAGAAGACAAGGCGATTTGGAGGAAAAGCTTCTAGATGCAACGGACGGCGTTCTGAAGAAAGATCAGGAAGGCTGTTTTTAGGGGGATAGAGAGATTTTTGGGAGGACAGTGTGTGTAGGTAGAGGGGAGAAAGAAGGAGTTTTGTAGAAGGGAGCTGAGCTATGCTAGAAATCTTCCGCTGCGTCTGGTGAATAGTGGAGCTTCTGCTGCAGAATGATGGAAGGGGGGAATCGAGAGAGCTGAAGAAGGCTTTTGAATTTGGTATTTTTGGGGCAAACAATGATGTGAGGAGGCAAGTTGAGAGACAGAGATAGATCGGAAGGAGAACTAGAGACAGGAAGAGATTTTGGGAGAAGGATAGAAGGAAAGAAAATAGTAAGTAGCTCCGTAGCAGAGAGTTTTTGGCCAGGTTCATGATCTTTCGTTGCGTTTGATATGTGGTTTAGCTCATTGCTGCAGGAGTACCTAAGAGAGAGAGAGAGAGAACTGGAGGAACGATCAGACTCTCTGTTTGTAAGAAACTGAGTTCGAGGGCAATGCTCATGCTTGCGGACCATGTATATAATCTATCAATGAGATCCGAGCATTTTCTCTAAGGCATTTGTGTGTAAGGCATGACCAGAGCTGTGTGTTGTGTCGAGTGTTGTGTTGCTGAGTCTGTCGCAATTCGGATCGAACCGGATTGGAGATAAGGCAGGTAAACAGTTTGGAGCAGGAGAGGATAGGTGTCTGTAGATGTGAATCGGACTTCCAGAGTATGAGAACCAAGGTCCGTGGGGGATAGTGTATGGGCTGTAGGATTCCTGGACCCTCTCTTTTTGGTTACAGTATTTGGTTACATTAAGCTAAACTTGATTAAATTATGTTATTTAGAATAAATTTGATTACATTACGCCAAATTTGGCAAAAATAGGTTGTTTAGGTTAAACTTGGTTATATTAGGTTATATTTGGATAAACTAGGCTATAATAATTTTATATTAGACAAAACTTGGGAAAAATACATGTTATTTATGTTAAATTTAATTATGTTAGGCTAAACTTGGCAAAACATAATTAAACTCGGTTAAATTAGCCTATGTTTAGCTAATTTGGGTTAAACTTGGCAAATTGTGATCAAATTAAAATATTTAGGCAAAAATTGACAAAATTAAATTATTTAGGCCAAACTTGATAAAATTTGGATATCTAAACTAAAATAATCAAAACTTGGTTAAATTTGGTTGGATTGGATTACCTAACAAAATTTTGTGCAAAATTAAGTTATTTCCTAAATTAAGTTAAACAAATATACATAAATGAGGTTACTTAAACAAATTTTATAAACCAAATTTAATGGAAGTTCATTTTAGAAGTCAAGTTAAACTTAGAGGTTTAAATTCAATCAAATAAAATCTAGTTGTTAAACTAGGTTAAACCAAGGCCAAACCTAGGTTTAATGTAGGCCAATTTGCATTAAATCTAATTACATTTTGATATTTATTTAAATTTTTTATAGTTGTTCAAACAATGCTAACTATATTCAACATGATTATTAATTGTGTTGTCGTAATTTATAGTCATATAATTACCTATAGTCATTTTTATAGTCATGTAGTCCTAAAAATGGTTGTAATCAAAATAATGACAACGATTGAAATCCAAATATGATTACATAACTATACTTGGACAATAATTGCAAGTTGTTCTAGTCATGAAAACCATGTTTTGGCGTAGTGTATCGAGTGGAATAACCAATAATAAACAAGAATAAATGAAAACGAGATAATACATAATAACTTCAAATGGAATAATTGAAAATAAAATTTAATAATTTAACCTAGAATAATTCATAATAACCTAAAATAAAATAATTTTAAATAACCAAAGGTGAAATACGTTATAATAACTTAAAATATTAAAAATAACCTAAAATAACTTAAAACATTATAATAGCCAAAGGTGGAATAACCTAAAATAATAAAAAATAATTGCGGGTATAATATTTAGAATAACCAAAGGTGTAATTGCACATGGTGGAATAACCTAAAGTAAAATAGCCTATAATGACCAATGGTTGAATGGTCTAAAATAATCAATAATGGATTGGCCTAATACAATTTTAAATTAACCTAAAGTAAAATATCCTAAAATAGTCAAAGGTGGAACAACATATAATAGTCAATGGTGGAATAACCTAAAAAAGTTAATAATAATTTAATGTACAATAGGCAAATATAATTTAATGTAAGTAAAATAACTTAAAATGCCCTGAAATAACATTGGGTACAGTAACCTAAATAACTAAAGGTGGAATATCCAATAATAGTCAAAGGTAAAATAATTTAAAATAACCTAGGGTATAGAGTTTAAAACACTCGATCATAACCTATAATAGCCTAGGATTAGCCTAAAATCCTAGCCTATAGTAGTTTAAGAATAATTTAATGTAACTTACACTAAGTTAAGACTAGCTTAAAATAATGTATGTTAATTTATGAATAGTTTTAAATTAACATAAACATCTTGCCTATGGTAGCCTACATAAAAATGTGCGTAATTATATGTCATTTCATTTATTTAAATAATAATCCAATGGTTAAAAACTTGTTCTTTAAGCGTGGAAGCAAAAGGAGGTGAAGGGGAATGAAGGGTTCAAATTTTCACACTTACACCTTAGGTTGGTGGGCTACATGACAAGTTAACCTAGGTTCTTGACTTATTTGGGTTATGAACTAGAAAGATAATTAATGAATTAATTATTAAGGATATTTATCTATTATTAGTGAATAATTATAAATGCATTCAATTACCTATTATTGAATAAACTATTAATGAATTCACTTGTCCATAGCAATTGGTCCCCATTCATTAAAGGGTTGGCCACTTTTTCCATGATAAATTTGTCCAAATTCATTCAAAATCTATTGAAATACACAATGAATTATGACACATATTCGTGTAATACATACCATTGTGAATAGTCATTTTTGTAACTATTTTTCAAATTTGGATGGTCTTTGGTTTTCTCTATAATTAAGTTGTAATTATGACTTCTTTATTCCTTCCACCAAGGATATTTTGTGGTGTGAAAAGAGGTTCCTAGTCCAGTGTGAATGCTAGGCTGATTTTGGGTTTAGGTCTAATTGAATGAGCCATTTTGTTTTTCGGCGCCCATCACTGCTGCATGGATTGCATGGCTGTTTTGCTCCCTAACTTTGTGTGCTTTAGGTACTTGGGAGGAGGCGGCAGCGGATAATGATGAATGGCGATAGTGCCGAATTGATGAAGGAGGACGGGCGGCGACGACGAACGGTGGAATGCCGGATTGGATGAAAACGAATGGAGGATTGGGAAAGCTTTTGAAGGAAGCCATCGAAATTCAGGGAGCTTTGGGTGCGACTTGGAGGAGAAGTGGAGGAGGATCTTTTTGTTTTGGACTATAAGGTTTAGCTGGGAAGGAAGAAGGATTAGGAGTGGTGGTGCGAAAGGAAAGAAAAAGAGAGTTTTTGGGGTTAGAGAAGAAAGATCAGGATGCCAGAATTAGATTAGCAGGATAATTTTGGAGGTGGATCTTTAGAAGCCGAAAATGTAGAAGTTTTGTATTCGGATGGACATAACAATGGTGAGAAGCTTTGTAGCTAGGCGACTTTGGCTGAACGCCTGAATTTCCGCTGCGCCAGGTAGTCAAACATATGGTTGTTGTTGTTGCAGAAGAATTAGAAAGAAAAAGAAAGACAGTCAGAACAGCACTAAAACTATTGTTTTGTGAGTCTCCTGATGTCAAAAAAGCTTGTGCTTTCGGGATTGTACATATTCTGTAAATGCAATGGAAATTCTATTTATTTGATACATGTATGAACAGCGAGGAAGAAGAAGGATACTTGAGGTCGGTCGTGTTGTTGTGTCTGTACATCTTCGAGCTGTGAGGTGTAGAGAAAAGGGCCGGTCAGTAGTTGTTGTGTGAGAAAGATTGGAGTTCTGTGTGGGTAGAGAAGATCAGCAGAGTTCAGTCGACAAGGTTCGTTGGTCACAGTAGATGTGTTGTGCGTTCTATGGACCCCCCCTTTTTTGGTTATAATCTCTCATGGTATTTTCTCATATATAATTACAATGGCAAGAATGATAGTTCCATTAAGTTAAATTATTTATTTATAGACTAAATCAAATAGGTAGTTAGACTAAGGTACTCCTTTCTGTAATTAACCTACCTACCTATTATGTACCTACAAATATGTAATGGTAACATAATACATGATACGTAATAAATGTGGAGTAAATATGTAAGATAAATATTACATAATTAGTTAAGTTAAATTACAAAACCTAGGTAAATAACTAGGTTATGTAGCTTACCTACATAACCTACTTATGTAATAAGTGCATAATACTAGGTAGTAGGTAGGAACATAGTACGTATAATAAGTAATAGGTAGGTGGGTTCAAATTCTTTAAGGTGTACCAAAATCTTGTCACAATTTCACCATTTTTATTTATTTTTAGCTAATCATTTTTTACCATGTAAATATAGATTTATGGATGATCATGATAAAATTTATAATTGTAATAAGTTAAAATATAATCTTTTTGAAAAATTTGACAATTATTGATTCGTTATTTTTTATGGGAATTAAAATATAGGGTAAAATTATTACAATAAAGATTAGGCCCTTTCCTTGTGTGGTACACCTCAAAAGATTTTTCACCCATGTATTTAATAGGTACCTAGCCTATGACGTACATAACAAATATTAAGGTTAGATAACACTTCATACGTCATAGTTAAATACTTAGTACCTAATTATAGGTAAGTGTCACGTATTTCTAATATTTAAAAGGTAATAAGTAATAATTACTTAATAGGTAGGTATAAGTACCACTAATACCTAATATGTGATAGGAAATAATTGTGGCAAGGTTGCAATTAAAAAATTTATCCCATATTTTTTGTTTTATGTTTCAAATTTTTAAATTATATAATTAACTTGATTAGGTGCACTCAAAAAATTATAAAACCAAATGCCATTTGGGAAGAACCAATTAAAAAAACTTAGCCCAAAAAATACAAGATTTAAAAAAAATGTTTTAAATACCTAGATGTAGACCTAGCCTGAGGTTGATTAACCTAGGTGCCACCTAGGTGAAGGCCTAGCTTAATTGTGTCACCTATGTTACCTAGGTTTGGCCTTAGGTTATGTTAGGTAGCCTAAGCCATTTATGTTTAACCTTAGGCTAGACCTATGGCTAGGTAACCTAGGTGGCCAATGTATGGCCTATCATAGTTGCCTAGCATACGCAGGTCACACACGTCACACTTGGATTGGTTGTAGATGTGCCATGTGATGTAATCATGTGATGCATATTGGATGATGAATTTTTTTTAATCTAGAAGTTTTTAACTTTTAAATCAAAACATTGCCAAATGTTGTTTTTGGATTGGTTGTATTTGAACACATGTAACAAATCATTGGTCACTAACATAGTCACATCAAGGTTGCATTGTAGTCCCAACCTTATTTCATCTAGGGTAGAGCTGCCCATCATTGAACACATACCTATCACTAAACACATTCCAAAATGTTTTTCATTTTTTAACCAAATTGGACGATATTTGTGTCAAATTGGAAGCTACAAATGTTCTTCGAACATCAAAAGTAATGGAGCAATGCAAAAAACACAAGAAGTGGATGATTGATAGTTTGCTTCAAATTTTTTGAAAATAACTTTAGATTCCTCTCTAGTTCCAACAACATATCTTTCTCATTTTTTATTCATTTTGAATGATTAAAAACCTTATGGGAGCGCCAACTATGGCTTTACACACATTCTTTGCATTCCAAATGCAAAGATGCAATGATTAAAAATTTGAAGCTCAAAATCCTAATTTGTTTAAATTAATCCATCATTGAACATGAAACACCCTTACACAAAACAACCCATATCTTCCCCATTCATTTACAGAATTGATAAATTTTTGGAAAATTGGAAGCTTTAAGTGAAGGGCTACAAATATTTTTTAAACTTTAAAGCAAAGGAACAATGTGTGAAGATTCAACCTCCATTGAATTTTAAATGTTTGTTCATTGGCCTATCTACCATACATGTACATTATGTATCTATACATATTTTAAAACAAAATGTTATCCGTCCCATGCAATTAATAATTGGTTGTGACTTGTCATTTGTTACTACAATGAATTTTAAGCATAGATTTTGAGTAAACCAAAAAACTAGTTGTAGTCATCAATTGTAAATTCTTGTTTTTTGTTCTAGTGAAGTTCAATTATCTCCAAATGCCTATTCCAAATCCTACCTTTAGGAAAAATTTTGAAGGATAAAAAAAGAAAGAAAAACCAACATAGTTAGTGGCTTATGTAGTATAATCATTGAGCTTTGGAATTGGATTTCCAATTAGGGGCTAAAGGTTTGGGGCAACTTGTGAAATAGGAAATAATTTATGAAATGAATTATGGTACATTTATTGTGTCAATTATTTTGTTAAATAATGTTTTTCATGACTATCATACATGTTAGCATTGAGTGTAGGATAGAATGAATTTGAAGTGAAGACTATCCCAATTAATCTACATGTGAACATTCTCTGGAGGTTGCAGATACAAAAAACAACAAGAAAGTAAATAATCAAGACCAAGATTGAAATTTTGTTTAATGGTGGTTATCTTCAATAATCACATTGTCAAATGGCACTCGGTCAAAAGAAATCCTAGGCAATCTATATCTATGCACCTTTTGTATGACTTGTATTATGGCCAAGTATCTCAAGGAAACCCATAGTAGCAATAGTCCAATCCAAATCCTACATGTGTAGTAAAGAAATTTGGGAATCAAACAACAAATAATCAACATAAGAAAAAAATTCCTAGAAAGTTTGGCCACACAAAAGTTGAGCTCAAGAAGTAGGGTCATAAAAGTAAAAAATGAATAAGAGAATAAGTAATCAAAACAACATTTAGGAATTTTCTAATGGTGGAATACATAGAATATTTTGTGGAAAACATTATTCAACACTTAGGGTGTATAGTAATATACTACACTTGCTCAACAAAAAATTTGAAAAATGTTTATCTCTTGTATATGTTCCAAACAATCAAAAACCATTTTGCTAAAGTCCAAGTATCTCCAAAGTGCCCAGTTAAAATCCCTACCCACAAAAGAAAAATTCAAATATCAAATACGGAAGGAAAAACAATAGAGTACTAGCTTGGGGCAACTTTGGTTGCTGATTCTTGGTATGCATAAGTCCACAATAAATTTGTTACATGAAGAATCAACTTTAATATAAAATTACATTTATTTATAAATCATAAACAAGATTTCAAAATGATATTACGTTATTTGTGTAAATTTTTTCATTACAATTTTTTTGTCATGAATGTCACACATGTCAAGTAAATGGAATAGATTGTCCTCATTAATAGACTTCTAGAGTGGAGGGTAGATATAGAAACTAATAGTAGAGTAAATAATCTATACCAGCATACATAATTATAAAGTTCAACATTCAGCAATCCTAGACAAGATGTGTATCTTGGGTGTTTTGAAATCCAATTCACATTCAACTTGTAGTAAAAAACTAATGTGAACTTTGATGAGTGGAATAGCACTATCTATGAAAGTTAATGGGGTTGGGATGAATTAGACACTTAAAGTATAATAAATTGAAGTTGTGTTATCAATGAGGGCTTTTGGGATTTGGGATGAATTAAAATTTTAAGTATGAAAATTAAGTTTGTAGAATGTTTGACCAACATAAATGAGTAAAGTAATGTGAAATATAATTTTTTGATTGTGATTCTCTCTAATTATTTTTGTGTTATAATGCAATCCCATCTTTGGGTTTAAACCATTCATATTTCCTTTTAAAGAAAAATGTCATGGGGCATCATGTTTCACAAGTAATTCAAAACTTCATCAAAACACCCCTTTAGAAGTTTTCCTTTAATCATCTATTTAAAAATATAATGTGCAAGTTTTTTTCAAGTTTTACATCACTTGTTTTGTCATTACATCGTGATGGCCCATCTATCCAATGCACTTATAAACTTTGTTTCTCCTACATAAACCAATGTTATCGATTGGTGTATGCAATTCAATAATAAAACACACCCAAGTTTGTGAAATAATATTAATGGTCAACACACACAAATCTTAATTATGATAATGACATGCAAAAAATTGAAGCACGTTCCTTCACTTCACATGACTAAACAAAAAAGATGATAGTTTTGGTAGAAGGTTTTTAATTAGTCAAACTTTTGGCCATTTCAATTTGCAAAAATGAACAAAATAATGTGGTTAATTTTAGACCAAATGGTTGTAATGGGGTGACAAAACTTCACGTAACTCAAATTTCCTAGAGGGGATAGTACACATTTTATTATATATTTTGTTATTTATCATGAGGATTACACTCTATTGGCATTTTTTCCAAACCCTTAAAATCATTTTTCAAAATTAGGGACTTAAACTTCTAGATAAAAGCATGTTGTTTTCAACTATGTTGTAACTATAAAAATTTAATATTAAAAAATATTAATGGTGATTACGAAATTATAAGTAAATTTGCTTATTGATTTGGTGGACAATTGAAAACAACCTTCAACTTAGGGGCCACCTTCAAATATTCTTGTCATCAACTTTTAGTTGATATATAATCAAAAGGTTGATTAGTGATATGACATCATCAATTGTCATGCAAGTACTAGGTAATGTAGCTATATCATAAATTGTTTGTTTGACTATTTTGATAATCTTGTTTTAAGGATGGATTAAAAAGTCAAAAATAGATGGTTGAAGTGTTGTGAACATTTCCAACTTTGCTTCTAACTAGATTGTTTTAAACCCTTATTAGCTACCTATATACAGAGTTTATGATACATATGTATACATAGGTCTATTTAGGCTACGTATTTATATATGCTTAGCCTAGATATGTGGGTGCTTTAGGCTAAATTATCTACTTACATAACCTAGTTTTAAACATATATAGGTAGCATAACCTAACCACGTGGCCCATGTTTAAGCTTAGCCTAGCCACATGGCCTAGGTCTAATAGTATGTCAAAAGGCAACATCTATGACTCCATTTATTATGACTCCATTTATGGATTGCCACATGGTAGTTAAGAGTTACAAAATAAACATTTTTGCTGCCATCGTGTGATGCCACATGGCAACCAACACCTAGGAGCCTAACCTAGCTTGGCCACTTTAGACTAAACACAAATCTAGAATCAACGAGGTAAGTTGCCTAGGCGAGGAACCTAGGCTAAGTTTCCTAGGTTGCAAATGTGAAGATTTGAACCCTTCACCACTTCAACTTGAGGGTTTAAATCCTTAACCAATGCATCACAACATTTTATTTCTATCATAAATATCATTTCAAAGTTATAAACTCTAATAGATTTTAACTCAGTCTAACATAAGTAACTTTAGGTTGAGCTAGATTAATTTAGGCCACCCACCAAATGTAGCCTAAACTAAATTAGGTTTTTGTAACCTATTATAAATTAATATTGAATAACTAAAGGTTATTTACGTTAAACCTAGGGCAAACTTAAAAGCTAAAATTAAAGGCTAAACCTATGGGCTAAATTTATAAGTTAAACTCAAAAGCTAAAACTAAGTTAAACTTAGTATAGACATAATAGTTAGACCCAAATCAAACTTTAATGAAACCTAAAGGTTAAATTTAAAGGCTAGACATACCTTTAATTTAAAGGTTAAACCTAAACTAAACCCAAAGGCTAAATTAAAGATAAACCGAACTTAGGCCAAACCTTGAGGTTAAGCCTAAAATAAACTTAGCTTAAATGATTAAATTTAATTAAGTTATGTTGAACCTAAAGGCTAAACATAAATTAAACCTAAATGTTAAACTTGAAAGTAGACCTAAGTTAAATTTAAAGGTTAAACCTAGATATCACATCATGTATTTAGTTAATTTTAGACTTTTTGAGACTTTTGAAAAAATGACCTTTTGGAGACTGGAAATTTTGAGAGAAACTTTCATTTTGGGACCACCATATGATGCAACAACAAATAATAGTAATGTTTTGCTTCACTAAATGATCCAAGAAAGAGATATTTCCAATGTGTTAATTAGAAAACTTGATTCTAATTGCCAATTTGAAAAGTTCAAAATTAATAGATTAGTCCATAATTCATTAAATACATGTTTCACTATTAAAAACATTGTGCTATGTAACCATCCAATTTGAAATTGTATGTGACTATCGATCATTTGCAACTATACTTTATCATTTTTACAACTATTCATCATAGTTTTAAATTTGCTACCATTTTGTGATTATGGTGTAATTACAAATTTGCACATTCTTCCATATTGACTAATTTATTATATTTTTATCCAAAAATAGCCTTATGTTCATTTAGTCACAAAATTATTACAATTTGGTTACTTTTTATGATGTGTTTATACATTAAATGTACATTAAAATATTGTATATTACATTAAATGTATATTTAACTTGTATTTAATTTATATTAAACATATATGTTAAATGTATTTAATATATTTAGGTTGTATTCAAGGTATATTAAGATCTTTAGTTTTTATTAATGATATATTAGCCATAAATTTGCTCATATTATAGGAATATTAGAATTTTAAAAATTCATTTTTTGATTTTAGATGGTTTGTTTAAAACTATATCATAACCTTATAAGTATGATTAAACAATAATGACAAGGTCATATTAATATGATATAATCGTATTACAAAAATATTAATGATTAATGAATAATTACTATCAACTAAATGATTAATCAATATAAATCATGAAATAATTAACATATCTTAATTAATTCATTAAAATTGAATTAGTATTAACCAATATAGAAGAATTGATTACTTAATTAATTATTTAAATTTTTTGAATTCACTACTTAAATATTAAATCATAAATTGATATAGTTGTTAATAATTGTTGATGAACTATTACCATTAATTAATTGTATAATTAATAAAAATATTTAAATAGAAATTAATTCATGTTTATATAATAATAATAATAATAATTTATTAGTAGATTAATAATTAATTAATCTAATTACTATGAATGAATTAATTAGGCTGAATAATTAATTATTAATCCAAATTAGTTATTCTAATTCAAATAATTATTTCATTAGTTAATTTGGATCATTAATGTAAAAAATTAATTCATATAATTAATTTCCAAATAATTCAGGTAATTAATTTTGGGAATTGAGATGACTAATTATCAGAACTAGTGGGTGCCCGTGCCCTTCGGACACTGTGAAGTCCCTCGGGAGCATTTTCTTTCCTTCTTTTTTTATTTATTAATTTATTTTGTGAACATTCTTTAAAGATTTCGAGTACCAAGCCAAGTTGAGTGTGTGAGTGAGTGAAAACTCACCTCCTGATTTGAGTGTGTGTGTGTGTGTGTGTGAGTGAGAGAGAACTCACCTCCCTTCCGCCCTTCCGTCCAATCAAACGTCGGACAAATCTAGCCAATAGGATATCAGATGAACGGATAGACAGACGGACGGACACACACAGAAACCCTAAACCCAAGAGGATACCCATTACATTGAGTGATACCCTGACACTGAGTGATACCCATTACGGACACACCCAAGAGGATACCCATTACACTGAGTGATACTGATACCCTGAGTGATTTTTCCTCTCACTGAAAGTTCTCACAACCCACCCAAGAGTTTATCCATGACACCGAGGGACCCTGGTTTCCTCACAAACAAACCGGACACTGAGTGATACCCATTACCCTGAGTTCCAACCAATAGGATACCCCTGACACTGAGTTATACCCATTACCCTGAGTTCCAGCCAATAGGATACCCCTGACACTGAGTTATACCCATTACCCTGAGTTCTAGCCAATAGGATACCCCTGACACTGAGTTATACCCATTACCCTGAGTTCCAGCCAATAGGATACCCCTGACACTGAGTTATACCCATTACCCTGAGTTCCAGCCAATAGGATACCCCTGACACTGAGTTATACCCATTACCCTGAGTTTCAGCCAATAGAATACCGGATGGACGGGTGCCAAATAGATAGGATGCATATGTCATATATTGCATGCAAATAAGAGAATTCTAGCTCACCCATCTAGCCAACTAGATGAGACTCCAATTTTGATGTTATGTTATTAAAGTGGTTGGTAGATTCTTTCGATTTTTTGAGAACCATGGTTATATACCAGAATTGCTTCTTTGTTTTGAAGAACCTTTGGTTATTAAGGTGGTTGGTAGATTCTTTCAATTTTTTGAGAACCATGGTTATATACTAGAACTACTTCTTTGTTTTGAAGAACTTCTGGTTATTAAAGTGGTTGGTAGATTCTTTCAATTTTTTGAGAACCACGGTTATATACCAGAACTGCTTCTTTGTTTTGAAGAACCTCTGATATGAACCCTAAGAATTGTGGGGGTCTGTTCCAACATATATGAAATAGCATATTAAAGAGAGAGCTTCCTTGGATCTGCTATCCATGTTCGCTACGTCCTTTTAACCCACAATGGACAAATGTTGCCCAGTCTGGTATATGATTGTTTTGAAAACAAAATGGAAAGCAACTTGTCAAGTAGGTATTTGTTTGGTGCTTACCTCAGAGGTACTTTTCCAGTTTTTCCAATTGGCCTGAGCTCGCAATTAGAGGAGTTTTTTTGAATCGATGATTGCGAGTTCTGTCGCGCTTGTGTGTTGTGTTGTCTGGCTTCACAAATTGCATCTGAAATTGTTGCATCAAAATTTATTCCTCTACAGACTCATTAGAAATTGTTCATTTCTGTTGCTACAACATTTTTTTCCTTTTTGTCTTTCTTCTTTGTTGCTGCAGCAAATTCATTCTTTCCTTCGAAATTATCTCCTCCTTCAATCCCTTTTTTTTGCGTGTTTTTTGGCTTCACAAATTGCATTTGAAATTGCTGCATCAAAATTTATTCCTCTACAGACTCATCAGAAATTGTTCATTTTTGTTGCTGTAGCATTTTTTTCCTTTTAATCTTTCTTCTTTGTTGCTGCAGCAAATTCTCTCTTTCTTTCTATCTTTCTCTCTGTTGCTGCAACAAATTCATTCTTTCCTTCTGTCATTATTCTCTGTTGTTGCAGCAAATTCTCTTTCTTTCTTTCATTCAGATAATAAATCTCCAGTAATTTTTCGCATCAACCTTCTCCTTGTGCAAAATTTTGTAAAAGAATGCAAGACGAAGAGACCGCCTCACGCACCAACGAAATTGGCATTTTCAGGAAGACGCGCCTCTTGGTCTTCAGGAAGGACGCACCTTTTGGAGCACAGGCGCACGCACGCACACCACGTTTGTAATTATATATAAGATTCTCTTTGAATTTAAATAATCAATTATCTTGTAATTATTCAATAACTATTTACTTGATAATTATTTGAATTAACTAATTAATCAATAATCGAAATTAAATTGATTGACTCAAATAATTATTTCTTGATAGTTAATTATTATAATTTTTCCAAAAACAATTAGGTAATTTGTTTAGAAAATAATTTATCAAATAATTCAAATGATTAATTGATTATCTGAATTAACTAGTTAGTAAATTATCTAATTGAGACTGATTAATTCCGATAATTGATTCACATATAAAATTATCAGATGATTACATACTTAATTTTATAAATTATAAAACTAAGAAAAAAAAGACAAAGCACATGGGATTTGTTTTCCCTAATTTCAACCCAATTTGCAATTGAAGTGCAACTAAAAGGTTTAACCCATATTGAAATGAATAGTCGCATGAGAAAAAATTCCTTATTTATTTTTGGATATGCACAAATTATGCCATGTGGCAACTTTTGATTATGTCACCTGTCAATATATAATACCATTTGAAATGAACAATTGTAATGAATTTCTATTATTATTATTATTATTTGGAAATCACAATGGGTTTTTTTACTGATGAGTTAAATTTACAAACTAAACTTAAAGGCTAAACCTATGAATCTACTCTAAAACTAGTTTAAAACTATAGTAACCAAGGTTAAACCTAAGCCAACCATGGCAAAATTTAATGTGAGTGTACTTTAGCATCGATTCTAAAAAAAGGAAGTTCAATGGTGTTAAATTAAATTTATTTTTGTGGTTCATGATTAAAATCACAATATTTATAACCATCCACAATTGGTTGAAGATCATAAATTATTTCAAATGATTAATTGTTTTTTTATTGCTTTTTTTGAAATAAATAAATTATATAAAACATAATTTTATTTCTTAATAATAATTATGAACATATTGTTTTTAATTACACATAATCAACAAACTCTTTTCATATAAAGTTTTCCTAGCTTCTTTTTATGTGTTTAATACATTTTGTTGTTCGGTCAAACTTGGTTTTGAAGCAAACCACTTGCTTTAGTCATGCAGTTGTGAATCTCATGAATGACTTAATCAAGTAGTTGTAAACATATTTAACTCATGTTACATGATTAAAATTTAGTCATAATCACAAAAATGTTCAAGTCATGGATGTTGTTTTTGGGTGTAATATAAGCTTATCCCTGGGTGATATGTGGCATGGCCTAGATATAGGTGCCACGTGGTTTAGGTTTAGGTGCCACATGGTCTAGCCATAAGCTTAACTTAGGTGCCATTTAATACCCTAACCTTAAATATCACACAATGTGGCCAAGGTTCAGAGGTAACTTAAGTACCACATGGCATGGTTTAGGTCCAAGATTAGGTCTAAAAGTAGCCTAAGTGCCACATGGTAAGACCTAGGTTGAAGCCTAGGTCTAAAAGTAGATTAAATGCCATATGGCATAGTTAAGCTTAGGTGTCACATGGTTTAGGTTTAAGCTTAGCTTAGGTGCCACATGATTTAGGTCTAAACCTGACATATGTGGCATGTGTCATGACTTAGGTTTAGGGCTAGGTGCCATAGGGCATATCTACTTATATAATATCCTCGGTGGTCATCCTTTCCATCCATCCGTCCCGTCATCCATCCATCCAAGTTCTTCATCTCGGAAGAAGAAGATGATGGAAGAGGAGGAGGACGACGACGAATGGCGGCAGTAGTAGTTTATCCAAACATTAACAATTATAAATTTTTTTAAAACACTTAAAAATAGAAACAAAATGAAAACATATAAAATAAATATATTTAAACATGAAACAAGAAAGGGAAATACAATAAAATAATCTTAAAAGAAAATTAAAAAGTAGATGACAAAAAATAAAAAACAAAACAAAGAGCAAAAGAAATAGGAAAAAAACTATACTTGAAAAAAAAATGAGGTTTGTATTCTTTTTCCAAACTTCAAACATGCATCTAATCAAACAAAAATACAAATTTTTTTATAAATTATTTTCATTATAAAACATATTATAAAAACTAGATTAAAAAAGAAAAGAAAATAGAAAATAAATAAATAATTGCATAAAAATAGAAAAAAATGAAGATAGACAAAATAAAAATTGAAAAAATAAAAACATGAAACAAACATAAACAGAAATAAAGTAAAAACGCAAAAAATATAAAAAAGGAATGGAAACAAATGAAACAAGGAAAGGGAAATATAGTAAAATAATAATTTTTTAAATTACAAAAATGAAGAAATCAAATAAAAAATAAAAAATAAGAAAAAATAAAACTTATAATAATGAAGAAAAACCTTACTTGAAAAAGAATGAGGTGTGTATTCTTTCTCCAAACTTCAAACTTGCATCCAAATAAACAAAAACATAAAAGTGAAAAATAAACAGTTTATTTTTATTATACAAATAAATAATAAAAACAGAAAACACATAAAAATAAAAAACAAACAAGATAAAAGTTTCTAGAAAAAATTAAAACATGAACCAAGTTTAAAGAAACCGGGAGACTTCACAATGCTCGAAGGTCACGGGTACCCACTATATATAATATTTTAGGCGTCTCTCCGTCCGGTCGTCCTCCTTGGGGGTAAGGGGGTTAGGGTTAGCATGCCCTTCATAAACGCGTTTCAAAAGAAGAAAGCTTGGAATCTACCCAAATCCTCCATAAATCTCAACAATTTCAAAACTTGTTTTTTTTCTTCTCAAAATGTGGCGATTCCAAAACTCTTTTTTTTCCCTTCCTGGAAATGTGGCAATTTAGTTTTTTTTTGGAAATTTTCCAAAATGCTCGCTTCACCATGTATGTTTTCATGGGGACTTTTCAACGGATTTTCGTCACAAAAAATAAATAAAATAAAAATAAAAATAGTTGCTTTGTGCCTTTGTGTGTGTCTCTCTTGGTTTAAAGAAACCAGGGGACTTCACAGTGTCTGAAGGTCACGGGTACCCACTAGTGTGGTATAAAAATAAGTGCCATATGGCCCAAATGTCACTTAGCCTAGGTTTTGGTGGGGTTTTGGTGCCATGTGGCTTAGGTGGTTTAGATTTAGGTCTCATAAAACATACCGTAGTGGCATTTCCATTCACACTAAAAATAATTATTTCTAGCCATTGCGAAAAAAAAAACTAATTTTTTACAGTCGGTGCGAAGTTGCGATTAATTTTGCAACCCTGTCAACGAAAAATACTGGTGATGTTGATCTAACAACTGAATTCTAATATTCTCCATCTGATCCATCCTCTTCAGAGTCAGAACCATCTAGGTCTACATCACTTGGAATGTCAAATTGATCATCCAGGCAGGCCTCCATCACATCGGCCAATGAAGCCTGCTCCATGTGCACGAGTACCTCAATGTCCCCCTCAGGCCCTGCCGTCGTATCCTCCTCTGTTGCTTCCAGTACCAACAGACCCCTTGTTAAACATTCTGACAAGGCTTTTGCTTGGAACTCCGATTCGTGAATCTTCCGCATCCCGCACTTCGTCCACCCCTTCCTGATCATTTGCTTGAGCCCTGCCAGCTCCTCCCAGGAACCCATCAACCGGCCTACCAAGTGGCATCTGAGCTCCTTGATCCCAAGCTGGAGTTGGATGTTATTCGGCTGCACCCCGTTGAGCACCTGACATGCCACTTGTTGGCTTTGCCACAAATTGAACTGAATGCGGAAGCGGTGTTTGAAAGGGCGCTGTAGAACTACATCGGCGACCTGTAGCTTGCTAGTGCAAGTGGCAAGAACAAAGACGAGGTGCAAAAGCGGATGATTCTCCTTTAGCCACCCTCTAAACTCCTCTGAGATATGCACCTTCCAACAATCAATGTTCCATATGTAATGCTGAGAGGACGAAGCACGCCCCAACTCCTCACACTGCTTTGCATGCCACGGCACAATGACCTGGTCAACGAACTCCCTCATGGTCTGCTGGTTAGACCAATGGTTGGACGACATGGTCAGATGCCAGCCCTTCGCCCTAGCTGCCACCGCCCCGGGGTTTTTAGGGACAACATCAGTGGTTTTGCCCTGGAAGATCAGCTGAAGAGGGAGTAGATCCCCACTTGCTGCTAAGCTAACCGTGCAAGTAATCTGACGCTTATCATCCTTTCCCAGACTCTTGACATCTTTGACCCCCTTAACGTCATAGGTCTGATCTATGCTTGGCCGAATGTGGAGAGCAGTCTGATCGAAATTGATGACTAGCTCTTCGGGGATATCATATGTCTTCACAAGTGCAACTATCTTGTAGGCCATATCATGACCCTAGGATTCCCAATCAGCGGGGAGCTTACTCGTTGCTGTGGTACTCCTTCTCCAAGTCTAACGCATGTGCTTGCGCACAAACTTCCTTACAAACCTTCTCGACACGCTGAAGAATCCACTCTTTGTGCGCCTTTCAAAGAACTCAGGGGCAACATCTGAGATAATCCCCTGAATGAGTGTATGAGCAATGGTGTTGTCCAAAGGTTGCCCCGAGTCTCGCATGCCTTTCAGAGTGCCTACGATCATCTAAAAGGCCACTGAATGATCTTTGAGGATCCCCTGAGGCCCTTTGTCCTGAGCAGCTGACCATGCAGACTGTAGCTTGATAGCCTCCTCATACTTCGTTCGTAAAACAAAGCGCCCCGTCACATCCTTCTCAAACCACCCCTTCAAAGTGCTGATGGTCAGGTTGTCAAAAGGGCTGCCAACCCGACGAGGCTTTCTGATGTGTTGAAGGGAGAACAGAGCTTCATACAAGTTCTTGGGGTGTTGCTTCACAACTTGTTCAATGAAAGGCCACAAATTGGGGACAAATCAGTTTGTGTAACTTCCCTCTTCTTCTTTGCAGGGGGTGGTTTTTTGCTTGCATCCACCCTTGTCTCCTCAGCTGCTGCCGCATTCCTTTGCTCCCCCCCATTCTGTGCTGCAAGTTGTTGTCCAGAAGCGTGAACTGGAATCAATATGGCCGAGGGCACTGTAGTGCTTTTCTTTGGTCTACCAACGGGACGCTTGGCAGCCAGACGGGCCTTCTCTGCCTCTTCTCTACGGGCTGCCTGCTCCTTCAACCGCTCTCCCAACTGAGTCTGGCTTCTCTGCCATTGGGCAAGCTGCTCTTCTTTAGAGATGACAGAAAAAAACTTAGTGATAGTGGCCACCTTGAGTGCCATTCCCTTACTGATGCCTTATCTATTTTGCCGTTTCCCTACAGCTCTAGTGCCATTCTTGATTTTTGAAAGGGAAGCCACTTTTCCTTATCTATTTGAACCACAGTGCACGCAGCTCGCTGTGGCTCAGTCTTTGGGGCCTACAGTTTTGCACCTTTCTCGCCTAAATCAAGAGCATGTGTACAGTACCAGTATTTTGACGGTTCAATGAAACATGCTGGCAATGTTTGTGCATTAGATTTCGTTGCAATATCTTTGTCTGGGCCGGCCCACCACGATCATTGAACCGTCATCGCCGGGGTTGTGGGTGTTGTATCCAACGGCTTAGATTGAACGAATTTACCAAAATGAAAAGGTGGAAAAATTGCAAAAACGGCCTGGCAAAAGTGAAAATAATTGTGAACTGGTCAGTGCGAAAAAAAAAAACTTTTGAAAATAATTATTCGCAAGGTAGGTCGCGAATGGGAATGCCACTACAGTATATGGTTTAAGCATCTAGGTGCCACATGACTTAAATACCACCTTGTTTAGCCTTAGGCTTAACCTAGGTTGCACGTAAGTTAGATTAGTTAATAGGCTAGGTTAATTAATAGGCATTAAATTAAGTTAATAAGTAGTAGTTCTAACTTATATGTAATTAAAATGTTTATCCCATATCGTTTGTTTTTCATTTCAAGTTTTTATGCTTTATAAAAAGGTACATATACATTTAATAATTCAACATATATAATAAACTTTGATATATCATTATAAATGAAATGGAAAGTAACATTAATTATTTACAATATTAAAAAATGCAACTTGAAACATGCATATAATTTTTATTTTATTCTTATATTAGAACTGAAATATATAAAATGTATAGATTTAATTGTTCACACAAGTCTTTCAAATTTTGAAGACAAAAATGAAACATGGCATTTTGTAAAAAAACATTTGAAAAGAATCATTAAGGAATAATGAACATTAAATTGAAGTGAAAGAAACAAAAATGATGATAAGAATACATATTAATACCACTTGAAACCATAGACTTTGGATAAATCCAAGGAACAAGAAAAATTAATCAATTTTGATTATATGTAAAAAAAGAAAAGAATTTTTTTTTTGGAACCCCCCTTTCCCCCCCCCCCCCCATATTTTGTAAACATGTTATAACTGGTGATATATAATGACAAGGTTTTAGAACCTATCTAAATGATTTAAAAATTAATTTAAAAATGCTACCAAAGTAAAATTAGAATCCAAATACAGCCAAAAGAATTCCACTTTTTTCATTGAAATTTGGCAACTAAAAAAACGGAAATATTGTGATAAAATATTCTTTAAAAATTTCCCCATCTACTTGTTGGGTTTTTCCTCAAAATATGAATGTTGGATAACTGATTTAATCATCCCTTTATATTATTATTATTTTTTGAGTTGTTAGTTGCCTTTTTGTATCATCAGGTTTCATATCACTATGAAATATTTTAAAAATTCATTTTTTTGATAAACATACAAATAATTAGCTTCAATTTCTTAAAATCTTATTAGAATGAGATTCTTAGGGAATCGATTTTAAAGATTATTCAAGAATTGATTAAAATAAAACACATCAATTTAAAAATAAATAATTTTTGTATTATACAGTTTGTTTTCAAGATATAAAATTTTTAAATTAATTTTTTGTTATTTAAAAAACTTCAATAAGGCTTTGACAAAGATTTAATAATTAAAATCATAATGAAATTAAATTTTAATTGATTAATTTGTTTGCATTGTTGTTGCTTTTTATGTTATAAAAATTTCTTATTGCCTTAAAGATAGTAAATATGCACGTATGATTTTAGCTTTTACCAAGCATGTATGGGACCAAACACAACTAGATCTATTTTCTAATCTAAAATTAAAATAATCCTTTTCTCTAATGGGGTGGCATCGGTAGTAGGTACCTAATCTAACTCCTAGTCCTAAGGGTGAGCGGCAATAGGCAGCAGGGGGGTTCACCCGCCCTTCTGCTGCCCGGGTCACCCACCGCCCTCGCTCGCGGGCGCTTCTTGCCGTGCGCGCTGCTGCCCTACTCCGTTGTTGTGTTGCTTTTGTCGTCGTTGTGGCCGTGCCGCTCCGTGCTGCTCTCTGCTCTTCTTCTTCTTGTTCTTCCTTCGCTATTATCCATTTGACGTTCGCATATGCACTTTCTGTGTTTGCGCAGGAGGCATCAGATGGTCTCTTGAAGCATTTTGTTGCTTCACTCTACACTCGTTGGCGAACGGCAGGACATTTGCTAAGAAGCCCTACGGGTTGTGTTTGGGGGGGATCGCGGTCGGCACTCCACACGTATGCCTCGCACTTGAGGTATTTCTTTTCTTTTTCTCGCCTTGACATCTCTGTGTGTCCATTCGCAATCTTTCGTGTGTGCGTTTGCGTGTGTTCTTGTCGAGTGTGAGAATCATGTCGGAAATCGGCCATGGACGATGTTATTCGGCGAAGTGAGATTATAAGTCCGTTGTTAGGGTTTTTTTTATTGTGCTACTGTGCTGGTGGAGGATTTTACTGTGGTGTTAGTTTGGTTGCTCCTCCTCCTTTTTTCCACTTTCGGATTTTGTTTGTGAATTTTGGTTGCTGATGCGGTTATTCCTGTGGCCGTTACGGGAAAGACAAAGGTCGGGAAGTTCAAGGCTTTGACACCTAGGGTTATCTTTTGTACTACCGTTGCCATGTGGTTTTGCATGTGCCTGTTGTTGTGGATTCGTTTCTTCAATGATAGCAGAATAGCGTTGTTGTGGGGAAGCATGTCAGTGTGGTCATGCTTCCTAAGGGTTGGCAGTTATCTCGTGTTCACTGGCCTTCATATTTTTGTGTGCATTTTCTTGCAACTAGCAGACTTTCTATTTTCAACAAAATGCAAGTGTGAAGCTGTGATTGATAAAATCTTGTTTTTTTATGTGTGGCAAGTTCTCCAGACTGTTCAGCATGAGATGATGTTATTGTATGCTGTTTGCATTGGAATGGAGCCATAGCCTTTACATTAAAGAAGCACGAAAGTCCTCCGTGGAGTAGCTGTTGCAATTGAAGTAAGCAGCCGGGGAAGCACACTTTGTCAAAGTGTGGCTATCTTTCTGGATTATGTTCTTGTAGTGAGTCCTCTGTTTTTGTGTTTAGGTGATGATATGGAAGGCTGTAGTCATCCCTCACTGTCATATGCTTGACTGTCATCCCAGTTGGAGGATTTGAGAAGCAGTGATTCTTAGAATGTTTGGGAACTATGAGTTTTAGAGAGACCTCTGGAGCTTGAAGATTTTGACATCTGCATGGTCCATTGATGTAATCTGGGCAGAAATATTCAGGTTTGAGAAGCACAGAATCATGAATCCTGGAAGTGGGGCATCAAATGTGGATCTCTCTGAAGCGGAACGGTTGCTAAAGCAGAGCACTGCAGCGCCTGGGTTGCCAAACCCTGCAGTTCCACCTCATTTCATGTTGATGCATCAAGCTGTTGCAATGCAGCAGTTCCAATTTCAACAGGCATTGCTTTTGCAACAAGTGAGTTTGTTGTTCTGGAAGGATATGCCTTGAGCCATTGTAGGTGGAGTTGTTTTTGGATATATGTTTCCTGGCAGGTTGCTGATGCAACATGGAGATCTTACTTTGACTGGTGTGGTCAGGAAGAAGTTTGCTCATGCATGTGTAAGGTTTATGGGTCAATAATGCATCCCTCAAAGGTGGGAGTTTAATTTTGGTTGTGGCAGGATGTGTTGCTGGCACAATGTTGGGGTTTACTTCACAGCCAAAGTCAAAAAGAACTTCTGTTGCACTAGAGATGCCTAGAGTATCCCGTTTGTGCTGTTGGAGGTAACAGTAAAAGGCTTTCTTTGTTTCTGTAGTGATTTGGTTGACATTAATTGAGGTGATACTGCATGCTCAAGCATCTGTCACTATCTGTGCAGATGATGGCCTCACAGCAGGCTCAAGCACGGGCAGCCACTGTCAAGTCTGCAGCTGAGATGGCTGCTGCCCGGGCAGCTGAAATCAGTAAACAACTGAAGGGAAATGATCCAGAAGGGGTGGAGGAGAAAAGAAGTCCTGACAGGTACTTTTCAGTCCAATACATCTTCCACTTGGGATCTGTTGTTGGGATGTGTGTATGGACAATAAATGTGTCCATGTTGGCAGATATGTCCAGACACCAGATATTTTTTCTTGCTTCACCTTCTCCAAGTTTTTCTGGAAGTTTTTCTTCCAGTCTACTGGTAAGGAAGCTTATGTCAATGGGATCTGCAGGCTTAGAAGGTGGTCAGAACTTGTTGTCAACCACAAGTGTGGAAAGCTTGCACCTGTCATTTGATGCAGTGTAAGATATGACAACTCTGGCTAGATCAGGGTGTGGGAGATGCATGGGAGAACCGCAGGTCTGATGGATATGTGTAACACAATGTTGATGAAATTGCAAAGTCTGGCTATGGAGGGTTTTGGTGCTTGCTATCCTTCAGCCCTCCAAGACTATTTGTGCTGTTTGGCAATATGGTTTCCTGGTCTTGATTGTTGGTATTGTAATGCCAAGCAGGTCCAAGTCTCGGTCAGCCTCACGGTCACGATCTCTGTCAAAATCAAGGTCAAGGTCTCCTATTCGGTATCGCAGAGATCGGTCAGCTTCACGGTCACCAATCCGCTATAGGCGTGATTCCCGTTTGTCACCTTCACGCTCTAGAGACTTTTACAGCTACCGAAGTAGAAGTAGGCGTGGTTATTACAGGGGCCGTGGTGACTATCCATGGAATCCATCCTTCCGTCGTGATTGGGATCGTGACAGGGATCATTATGGTCGAAGTTCCCATCGAAGCAGAAGCCGAAGCCCAGTGCGCCGCAGGTCTCACTCACACTCTCATTCTCCAAGGGGTCGTAGAGAGAGAAGTGCAACTCCACCACGGTATCGGAGAGATGAACGGAGAGGGGCTGGTCGAGGATCTAGGCGTTCAAGGTCAAGGGATTTGAAGCCAAGTCCATCCCGTAGCAGCAGGAGTCTCAGTGAGAGTATTCATGGAGAAGATGTGAGTCCCCGAAGAAAGTCAAAAGATTCCAGACAAGGTGAGAGCTTGAGCCCAGAGCCAAAGACTGGGAAGCGTGCCTTAAGTAGTAGCCCAGCCCAAGGGGATCAAGAGAAGCTTGATCTGGAGGATAGAGGTGGCAGCAAACAAGGGAATGGGACAGCAAAATTGAGTTTGGAGCATAAAGGCAGGACTGCTCTTTCAATGTCTCCAAGATCACTTTCTGTGTCTCTCTCACCTCGGCAAAGGTCTCCTGAGAAACAATCTGAAGTTGATGATGAAAAATTGGGGATGAGTGCTGCAAACAACATTGCACAGGAAGCAGGTGGCAGAAAAAAGGAAGGTGTGACCATTTCTGAGAAAGCT
Source organism: Sphagnum contortum (assembly GCA_963920785.1). Classification (NCBI taxonomy): domain Eukaryota; kingdom Viridiplantae; phylum Streptophyta; class Sphagnopsida; order Sphagnales; family Sphagnaceae; genus Sphagnum; species Sphagnum contortum. Next base: position 3,634,004 of record OY987276.1, on the reverse strand, counting down.
ATTAGCAATTCAACTTTATCCACATGGGCTACTGAGGCTAGGGTTCCACCCCCAGAAGGTATCCATGAGGAGAATCCTGGTGGGGTGAGAATGAAGGAGAAAGGCAAAGAATTTGTTGCAAGACAGGGATGGCAGCTTAGAAAAGAAAGTAGTGGGAAAGGAGGTGATTATGTTGATGATGACAGTGGGGAGGACAAGGAGCTTGATGACTGGCGTGATGACATGAAAGCACATGAGAGGGAGAAAGTTAAGCGGAAAGAGACAAAACGGGAGTCTGTAAAGATAGAAGACAAAAAAAGTTCTGCAGGACAAACCCCCAGTATTCAAGATCAGGAAAGACCAGCTGTAACATTGCATGGTCAGACCATGAAAAGTAGTGGGAAGGGGAATGAGGTTGGTAGCACTGTTAGTGTTGATCTTGTAGGAGGTTTTGGGGTGGGTATGAAGAGGAGCATAGATGCAGGTGGGAAGGAATTAAAGAAGAAGCTGGACGTTATCAAACTTAAGGAAGTTGACAGGGATTTGAGTGATGAGGATCCTACTGTTGCAGAGAAGATTGAAAGAGGTGTTGCTGAAGTGGGAAAAAGAGACCAAAAGGTGTTGTGTGATGCTGACAGAAGTCCTGGAGATGCTACAAAGGAAAAAACTACAGGCTCAACTGAGGACAGTGAGGTGGAGAGGGAGGTGAACATTGTCTTTGAGGGGCCTAAGTTACCACAAGATGAGGGTGCTGTCTTAAAACACACTGGAAGACTGGGAAAATCAGAGGACAGTACCAAGGAGTTGATTAGGAAGAGCTTCAAGAGTTCAAGGGATAGAGAAGATGATAAGGAGATTGGGGCTCTCCCGTTGGAACTCGATGATGAGGATGTACTTGCAAGTTACAAAAGGAAGGAGAAGTCAAGGTCAAGAGAGAGAAGTAAGAGGCATGAGGATGATGTGGATCGTGACAGGAGGAAAGATCGGCATCGGAAGCACAGAAGGAAGCACAGGTTAGTTCTTGCATTGAACTGTGGTGTATGTGTCATGGCTATTAAAGTTGATTGTCTGGCACTTTGTGAGCAGCACTCATAAGGGTGTCACTGCACTCATTGTCTTGTTACCTTCAAATTATTGTTGTGGAGTCTACTCTGCAATCTCATAGATATGTATGTGTATGCACATGTGAGATCAACATTGCAATTTGAGGGGGATATAATATAGCAGTGCGAACTGCTCCTGCTTAAGGTCTTTTAGTGATGCCTTCTGTGGACACATGATGTTGTCCTATTTGTTGGTCCAGGATCTAGTTCACTTTCAGAATAATCTTTCATGAATCTTTACATTCTGGCCACACTTGCAGTTAAGACACAAGTTCAGACACAAGTGTGAGGATACTGCTTGATTGCCTGTAACCTGCTTGTGAGTTATGAAAATGTTGTGCAGTTATGTTCTTGTAATCTTTTGTTGCTATGCTGGCATATGTGACTGGTCTTTGTGCAATAAAAATGTGAAATCCTTGTAAAATCCTGTGAAGGGGCTGGTTACGGACTATATTGTTAGAAGTAGGCCTAATATCTTCCACTTCACAACTGTTTGAAGGCACAGGGATGAGGAGACAGAGAAGGAAGATGATGACATGATTGAGGACAAGGATACAGAGGGTGGGAAGGAAAAGGAGGAAAGACGGCATCACAGAAAGCATCACAGTCGGGACACCAATGATGAAAGACGAGACAGGAAGAGGCGGAAACATAAGCATCGTGGAAAGTCTGCTTCAGAGTCACCAGCCCCTGAATTGCAATTTGCAGAAGCAGAGGGAGGGCGAGATGATGTACTGTCACGCAAGAAAAGTTTGAGCAGCCGTGATGAAAGGAGGGGAGATGTTTTGAAGTCCCTAGGTTACAGTGGAAGTGGAAGCGAGTGAACAGAATCACAATCTCTGTGTGGAGCAGTTCTTGGGATGCAGCAATCCTCTTTGGTCTGTAGTGCTGGTCAACTTTCTTAAAGTGCATTATCTGGAGTGCAGTTGCTGTAGCTAAAGGTCATACCCATGTCCTGCCCATGCAGAATTTTGGCTAAGGAGATGGAGCAAAGGAGAAGACAACCTAACAGATGAGATGGGTGTGCTGTACCACCCTGAACAGATGTTGCAGAGAGGTTGGGAGGGTTAAGGTTGGGAATGAAGGGTGGCTGTGGTCTGTCATGTATTGCTGGGTCTGTTGTTTTGCAGGCCAAGTGTGAGAGCACTGATTTGGTTTATTCAAAGGCTCATCATCTGTCATCCGGGACTTTTCATCCACTTTGTAGGTAGCTGCTGGACTATGTAACTGATGGTCTTACACCTTGACTGTGATTTGGCCATTTCCTTTGTGTCTTTTTTGTTGCTGGATATGTAGCAGTCACTTGAATAGATTTATGCTGTTTGTTTCATCTGTATGGCTATTAACAGCAATTTATGTGCTGGTATTTGTCACCTTTTGATAAGCTTGAAAACTACTTGTTTCTAGAGATTTTAGTTGCAAGAATCTCATGGTCTGCTGTTGATATGAGGTGTTTGGAAGCTGGCTCTTCTCAGAGCCATTACTAACAGAAAATCTGTGCGCATGTATCTACAGAGGTTTTGATTGTCCAATTACACCCCAGATTTTAATTCATAAAGCCATCCCTTTGGGCAGGCACAACCCATGGTTCTGATGTGGGAGTGCAAAATATTGAACTCCTAGCTTTAACTCCCCTTGGGTGTGTGACTGGGGCCTCGCGTGCCAGTGGGTGGGTGGGTGGGTGGGTGGGAGGGAATGGGGTTGTGGAATCCAGGGAAATTTTTGTAAGCAAACGTGAGTACATCATCCATTCAGGGAGATGTCAATGATGCGTTGGGTAAGTTTGTCTCTTAGGCTATCTGGATTGGTGGCAACTTTTACCAGCATTTTGCATCTTTTGAACACAATGACTATCCCTTGGAAGTGTGCTAGGAGTAGACACATCTACTTGTCTGGAGTTGTTCCAAGCACAGTTTCCTTAGAAACTGTGCTGCTGTCTTTTCACTTAGTCACACAGTTCACATCAGTAAACAGGTCTGAGACAGGGTTGGAATCCTCTATTACATACTTTAGGGGTTCAGATATGGAAAACAAGTTTTCTGTGGCTACCTTTATTAGCTCATGACAGGAAGGTTGTAAGCAATAAGAAGATCCAGACATAGATATTGTGAAGTGGTGTTCAGATCAAGCTCAGTGAGAGATCTCTGGATGTAGTCTGTGTAATTGTTCAGGCTGGGTGTTTGAGATGATGAACAGTGGGGTGACATAGTCAAGTCAATAGATCAGATTTATTGGGGTGATTATGGTCTATTGGTTGGGTCTCAATGCTGGTTTGCAGGGGCTGCTGTCTGGTTCTCTGTGCTACCAGCAGAACCTTTGTGTGCTATTACTAATGCTGTCACGGACGGTCAGGCATACCAGTGCTTGCAATGGAGAAATCCTATAAAGCAAATCAAGCCAGGGAAGTCACTACTTTCCTTCTGTGTGATATGCCTCAAGTTCAGGACTGTGATTTGCTGATTGTCCTGTGGAAGCTCAGTTTTCATTGGACTTCTGGTTTGTTTCTGTGCAAGTTGCATGTAAAGTAGTGTGTAGATGAAAGCCTGTTGTATCCCAGATCTTGATTTCTTATAGCAGCTTTGTCCATTTAGTGGCATCGATGTCAGTTGACCTCTGGACTGCACTTTGTTGGCAATTTTTTGACTGTAATAGTGATTTTGGAACCAATGAACTTGTCTGTGCCTTTGCATGTGTCCTTGTGTACTGTCCTAGTCAGTCTGTTTGCAATTCACAAGTCAAGACTTATGAGTGCACAATTGGAATTCTTGTTAGAGTCTGGAGCAGTCACAGAAGGCTTTATGCAATAGTCACATGGCATGGAACTGAATTCATATCGATTATGGAAATATTTTTCTGGGTTGTGTTTGAGCAGATATGTGATCTTGAGGTGTGGAACTGGTACCCACGTGAAGGAATGCAGATGGCTGTTTTCTGTGTACATTTTACCATCTCTCATGGAGGTGCTTGTTATATAGGTAGATTCACTGGCACTTGCATATCGGAGGATTTCACTCTGTTGAGGTTTGCAGTGACTGTTAGATGTAACCAACTAACTTTGTTATGTCACTCACAGCACCTGAAAATCACCCCATTTTTGCATGCTGTCTTTAACCTGGTGAAAGTGCAAGGGCAACCACAGCTGAATTTGTGTACACAAAGTGTCTTAATGTTGCTCCCAAAGAAATGGGAGCTCACATTCCATTAAGGTGAAAACTTCAGTTATAATGCCTCCCTGCCACTGCCACATTGTCTGTTCTAAAGATCACATCATGTAGATCACAAATCTGAAAGAACAATGCCTGTATTATGATCACAGAACCATTTTAGATGCTTGTAGAGCACTTCTGAATTTGATTCATTTTATGTGCAAAAATTTCTTCAGATTTAGAACACTTGAGATTTTGATTCGTTGTGTGTGCAAATTGCTTTAGATCACAAAATCAAAACCTACAGTCATCCCTTGAGTTGGGTTCACAAATCCAAAAGGCATTGCCTATTGTGTCAATGATGGTAGGGAAGTTTTGTGTGTTGGTAGAGCACTTTAGATTTTGATTCATTTTGTGTGCAAATTTTGTGGATGCTACTAGCAACAAATGAGGTTATTTCCAGATTTGAATTTTGTAAAAGATTTGAAGATTAGTAGAAATATGTAAGGTGGTTGATTTGCATATATGCTTGACAGTAGACAGTGGGTTGTTTTGCAGTTTTTCTTCTTCAAATGTTCTAAAATATGTGAATAACATGCATATGAAACGTTTAGATGAAGCTCATTGAATCCTGATTGCTACCTCACTTTTTAATTAACCCAAGTTCTGGGGATTGAAATTCAGAAGTGAAATGAGGAAACTTGGTTTACTCTACATGAGAGCATCTTCAATTGGGTAACTATTAAGTCTTCTGTGTTTGAACTATACTCTATCCTCCGAACAGTGTTTTTTTTCTTTTTCACTGGGCAAAATTAATGAATAAGTTGCTAAACATTCACTACCCATCAGCAATTTCCTTAGGAACGGCATTGGAGATAATTATGTAATATTAGTTCTGCTGACCTATTTTACTTAAATTCTATACTCCAGTTAAAAGTAGCACTTAAAACTCTCTTTTTTCATGTGCAATCTAAATAAGAAACCCAATCACTTTTCCCTGCCCCTTCGTTATGAGAAAGAAAATAAATAAAAATGTAAAAAGTATATGCATATATATATATATATATATTTGTAGGCATTAGAGTTTAAACTTTTTCCCAAATTTCTGACGTAGCATTGGTTAGCAACCCGAACAAATTTAGCATCAAATGGTGATAGGCTTTTATAACCTGTCTAAATAGTTTAAAAAAAAAACACTAATAAAAAATGCTTACCAAATGAAAACCCAAGTTCAAATTGGCAAAACAATTTCAAATCTTTTTTCAAAATTTGGCAATTTGGCAACAGAATATTCCCTTTCTAGTTTTATTTTTTGCATTTTGGAAAATTTCGGCACAAGAAAAACTGCTGCTAAGCATCCACATTACACAACTCTGCCAACTTTCATATGAGCTTAACTACGATTGAGTGACTATAAAGAGGAAGGACCCAAAACCTTAACTTTGGTCACAATTTTATAGTTTTTACTGTTTTGTTAGTGCATCCACTACATACTCAGATAGCGAACTGATGTTTACAGTGGTGACATTAGGACCCTCACTTGGGGTAACATCAGATCTGTCATAATTGCTAGGTCCCCGTAGCTTACTCTCTGAGCCAACTTGTACTGCATCTTTCACAATTATGGTCTTGTGCGTACCTGACAGTAACTCCTCGTAATCAGTATCCCCTGTTTCTCCAACAACCACAAACATATTTGCCACGTCCATGTTCCATCGTGCAAAGAAGTACCTGTGCCCACACAGTATTCTTAAGAAAAAAATTTACAACCCTTTTTTTTAATTAAAATTTTCAGAGAAACTTCTGTTTCAGAGAAATACCAGTTCAGACAATTTCTAAGCCTGGATTGATTGACAATGCGGTAAAAACCCGTCACATGAAGTTAGCTCAATCAGAAATTTATAACACTTGCAACAGGATTACGAAGTCCTACTGTGAGGCATACTGCTTGATGATTCAGCTTAATAATAAATCTTAAACCCTCAAACCTTAAAACTCAAAGATATAGTTGTAGATTCTTTGTCTTTGGGGAAGGTTTGGGGAATTGGGGTGGTACAGTTGCATGTCAGAATTTTCTGAAATGATTTCTTGTGAAAGTTGTTGTCTGCATGCCCATGGCAAATAGGAGATGCCAGCAGACATTGGGGAGGAGGAGGAGAGGTGAAGCTTTACTTACCGGAGAGCTTGCGACCGGGAAGCCAACAAGGGCAGGACATGAAGGCGAGATCCATTGTGGGTGTATATAACATGGGTCCGCAAACCCCGCATGCGCAGGCGCTGCCTTAGCTGATCTGCTGGCAGTCCCTGCAAAACCCCCACTCCCAGATCAGGTCATATGATGCATTTCTCCAAATGAAAACTGTGGCCTTCTTCGCTGCATTCTTTAGAGTTTCAGGGTTTAGGGGACATTTGAAGATATAGAATTTCCTGACTTGTGAAGAAGACAAGAAACAGGCTCAAAGTGCTTACAGCATCAGGCTCAGTAACCCGGTATGCCAGGCAGTGGGGATTACACATATCCTCATCGTGTACAAAAATGGAATTTTTAGTCTCAGTTTCCCCATTGGGTGAGATTATACGGGGCATGGTTTTGCGCAGCCCATTGTAGCCCCAGCGGTAGTCAATGTGGGATTGATAGTCAGCATCTGCCTGCAGCTCTGTCTCAATGCCAGAATCTGCTGGATAGTACACCTCACTTCCACTGCTACATACAAGTGCATCAAAATCATGTGGTGATAGTCCATTTGATGTCAATGTCATCACTATCTCCGATACAGAAAGGGCAGATGCTATGATTACACCTGTGGAGAATCCCAAACTCGCCTCTCTGCGAATGGTCTTCACAATATCTTGAAGAATTTTCACAAATGCTGCAGTAGGTTTTTGTGAAGAGGGATTGTAACTGTCAATTGCAATCACCATGAGGCGCCTCCGTCTTTTCAGCATGTTGGCTTTTGACAATGGCCCTGTTGTGACTGGTTTGTGAGCACAAATACTTGAATTCTCATTCATGGACTCCAGTTGACGGTCACTCTGCGAATGCTTTCCAGATTCATGTTTCCCTCTCTCACCATGGCTGACAGAAATTTCACCATCTGAATAGTTATTTCGGGCTTGTGATGCTCGATCCAATTCACCTGAGTTGGACACTGAAATATGTCCAAGCTTATCCCCATCCACAGAGAGCCGTAGAGATACATCCTGGACATCACGTAAGGAATCACCCTGGGATTCATCATCATCTTGTTTCCCATTTCCATCAGACATGTCTGTCTGCCACTGTGGCTGTCGCATGCAGCACTTGGCAACACGGGTCAGATATGTGCGACAGTGTTCAGGCCATGAGTACTGGTGAATATTTTGAAGCCCATTCTTGCGGCACAGAGTCCACAAATTCCGGTCTGATACCAGCTTCAGCAGAGCTTTAGCAATCTCATTGTGATCATGTGGGTCTACCAATAAACCATTACTCAGTGTCTGCAATACCCCACAAAAATATCAGCCCTTAAAATGTGACAACGTCTGTAACATTTGATTTCTTTAAACCCTTACCAGAAGAAGGATGATACCCCCACAACAATCAACAATCCAAACTCATACTATCATCCCTTCACCCAGACAGAAGAGTTTTCTCTATATAAATTGATGAGTTGCAAAAATTAAAACCTTATGAATGTCAACAGGTCCGCCATTTTTGGTGGCCACCATGGGCAAACCATGTGCTGCTGCCTGTCCAAAGAGAACACATGAATTTTTTAAAAAAAATCTTCATTTCAGAAACTTCCATTTTCTCCCACTTCAGTCTCATGGGTATCTACTGTATAAGAACCCAGCAGGCACAAGTGAATTTGTGTACAATACTTGTGGAACTAGCACAAAATTCAAAGATTACAAAAAAATCACAATAATTGAAAAGATTTATCAATCAACCAAAACAATGTTGAATTGAGGCAAACACATCCTTTGAGAGGAAGGGAAAATGAATACTCTAGTAAGTGGATCAATATTGTACCTCGATAAGCGTCAGACCAAATGGCTCAACCAATGCAGGGTTGATAAACACACCCTGCACATACATCCCTGATCTCAAGGCTCAACAAAAATCTGGAACATCAACCTCTGCAGATTATATAGATTCTGTAACCACTGTCTGCTGGATCTGAGGACTGGAGAAAAAGAAGAAGATATTGATACCATTTTGGACTGTGTTATCCTATGCAAAATACAATCAAGAGATAATATATATAACATATTTCTTATAACGTATGAAAGAAGGCATTGAACAAAAACCTTAGTTTTTGCTGCCAACCGGTAAATTTCAGGTACATCAGACTGTTTGTGATGCTTGGGATATGCCACTTGGCCATACAGATCATACTTGTCAATCAACTTCAGTGCCGTAGTTAGAACCACTCCATTGCCACCAGACATTTGGTCAATGTCATCACGATTGCCCATGATCAATGTCTGCAGCCAACCCAGAAATGTAACTTCAATCTCTGTTCTACAAAGCTTGCTGAGGACTGTTTTTATTTCTCCAACAAAATTGGCATATGGGTGCAAGAAAGTCTGGTGCAGGGAAGGAGTGAGTTTCTTTGTTGCAGAGAATTCTTTTTTTGAGAGAAATGTTTACTCATAAACTCCGTCATCAGTTTCGATACCAGTCAAAGAGAGAATCAATGAAAAGGGTGGTGGGGTAGATTTATTTATTTATTCTTTTACCAGGTTTGCCAACTCCCGCAGAGGTGCACACTCCCCAAAAGCTTTCAAGAGTGTTGTGATATTCTTTTTGGGGTCAGGACGTGCAAGAGCCAGAATCATGGGCTTGTGAGGGTTGGTGAAGAAGCGCATTATCTCGCCCCAAATCGGATGTTCCACACGTGGTGACACTGGTACAACGTTAGTAGCGTCATTGCTGAATGCAACTGAACCAACCTCACCTTCCACCACATCACCAGCATCTGGTACCACCACAGTACTGAAGTCCATCCCCGGCGGTATCACCTACAGCCATAAGGCACCTGATGTCAATCTTATGATATCAAGTTTGTCTAGAGCTTCCAGGGTGGGTGAATCTGAGGAAAAAGAACTACATACCACCATATGTGGCATGTAGCGTCCATGGCAACTGACACCTCGCCGTGCCCTTGCTCGCAGGACCCGCTTCAACTGAACGTCAAATCCATCATACAACCCCCATTGCTCATCAATCTCCTGTTTGGTACTAGTGATTACTAACTCAGCTGCATCCAGTGATAACTCCTCTGCTTCAATGCGCCGCATGATTTTGTAGAATGAGTTGATATCCTCTTTGGACTGTCGCCCTTGCTTAAGCAGCTGCTCCAACTTGTTCCTTCCCAATGAATGACCCGTGAGTACCATAGGTATGTTCAGAGCTCCTGACAACAGTGCTGCAATGTCCCCAGCATCAGCGTAATGACCATGAATCACGTGTGGCCAAATGGGCTCTCCACCTGTATTAATCTGATCACCCAACACGTGCACCATGTTGAGGACATGTGCAAGGGCACCATCCACAAACTCTTGGATATACGGCCACAGCAGTTCCTTCCGCAAGTATTGGTCCCTGTGCAGATCAATCAGTCAAAACCAAAAAATGTTCATCTGGTGTCACATGTGGTGCCTGCCACTGACAAAAGACTTAACTGAAGCAACTTGGTTGAGCCCAATTCTTCACTGAAAGAACTCAAGAGCCCCATCATGCTCACACTTCTATTTGGTTCAGGCTGTGCTCTTCTGCCATTGTACTGACTTTTTGACTAGTTTAACAACCCCTAGCATGCCACCTAAATGGGTGTGAAGCAGCTGCAACTACTTGCCAAGAGGCCATGAGTGCTATCGACCACAAGCTATATAACATGGCAAGCTTTTGCTAGAGTAGTATTAACCTGGGTCCACATGGAATGCGGACAATGTAAGCACCGCTGCTCTCACCACCTTCATCATCATAATTCATTCCTGAACTCAACATTTCAGTTGGTTCTCCATAGCTCCAGTCCACCTCAGGATCACAAATCTGGCGGGTCAGTAAATCAACCCGGTATACTTCTGGCATCAGAGCCAACGCCCTCGCAAACTCTACCACATACTTTACCTGTTCCCACAGTGCACCCCCTTCCCTTGCTACATTTCAGAAATGCATCTCATATATTTAACTGCACAAACTACAAAACACCCACGTGTAGCATTGGACCCAGAGAATTTGGAAATGGCAACTAAGGTTGAGGCCGTGAGAGCAAGTGTCTCAAGCAGTACTAGACTAAATGAATTCATGCCATTTCCTTTGCAGGAAATTATAAGCAATAGAAAGGAACAAAAGAACCCAACCTGTCCCCCTGTGTCAGAGTCCCGACCCAGCTCCATATTTTCCCCACGTACCAGGCCATGCAAACTGCACATAAAACAAAGATTCAATTGCAAACGTTTGAAGTTTTTGATGTCTGTCAACAGGAATTGATGAACTCCACATTGCCATTTCTGGCTAATTTCATTGCTGAGAAAAGTGTCACAGATTTCAGAGATGATGGAGATGCAAGCTCTGTGGATGATGACTTTCACTCTCTGCTTGTTGAAGTTCACAATGGATCAGTACAGTCAGACTTTGAGAGGAAAATATTTCTAGAGATGGGAAAATTTCAGAGTTCAGTAGACCTGATCAATACTATGTACAAGCGTTTCTGTGAAACCTCCTCATCAGCCTTCACATTATCCAACTTTTTGTTGTTGTGATTCTGCTCCTCATCAGCCAATAAGAGTGGGATGCCATTTGCTTCTTTAGGAATGCTTAATTCCAGGGCTGACACTGGCTCCTTGTTCTCACCTTCTGACAAGTAATCCCACATCTCTTCAGTGGCAACTTTGCGTCCTTGCTCCCGCTCCATGTGCCGCTGTGCCAACCTATGTGCAACTTTCCATTCAATCTGCAGCCAGCTGGTCAGCCAGTATCAATCCTCCTCTCTCGCCAATTAAAAACAACTAGTCTTGCACTTGAGAGACAGAGAGAGCATGAAACAAAAATCATCAGAAAGTTGGAATGGTGGGTGGTGGATGGTGGTAACTCAAGAGTTTCAACAAGAGCAGCTTTTTTGTTTTGCCATTTACCAATCTTTTCTTCCTTGCAATGTGCCAAATTCGCCAGCACAAGGATTCCATGCGCAGGCTTCGCTCCTGTGAACTCCGCATAGATGATGCCTGCAACAAACCAACAAAAAATGCAAAAAAGTCACAGTAGGTCCAGTGCATATTTTGCCAAATCTGACTCAATTGCCAAGCCCTGCCAGTCAGTCAGCTCATGAAGGTGACTGTCAATCCTCATGCATTGCCAAATCTGGTGTTAGAAATATTATTTTTCTTCATCAACCTCACAAAAGAGCTTTCAACTTCACATTGCAAAAGTCTTTCTTAAAGTCCCAGTCCCCCCTCCCCCCCCCACTCTCTCTTCTCTGCCGTCAAAGAACACTGCAAACAGCCATTGTTTACTGGAAGGATTCGCAATTCCAGTCCAAATTCTCAATAATATTCTCTGTGACTCTCATTTCCAGAATCCAAGGATTTCATGCTCTCATCATCTCCATGTGATATTCTTATTCCAGAATCCAAGGGTTTTCATGCTCTCATCATCTCCATGTGACATTCTCATCCTGGAATCCAAGGGTTCTCATGGCTCTCATCATCTCTTCTTGGAACAGTACAAAAAACATCATCACACATTTTGCAGCCCGCTTCTCTGATTTTCCTCAAAGAAATCCCATTACCCATTTGCACCATCCATTCACCAGTACACAAATTCTTTTATGCAATTGCAAACCAATCCATCAAAGAACTCTCCATCCATACTGCTCAAGATGAAGAACGACGACAACAACAACAACAACAACAACGAAGATCAACCCATGCACACAATCTATCTGGGCTTCAGAGAACAGAAACTCTTGCAGCACCAAGTTTGTTTTCGTGGAGGCACTTTCCGAAGAAAAGAGGGGAATGGAAAAGCAAAGAAAGAGCAGGAAGAAGAAAGCAAGAACAAGAGAACAAACAAACAAAAGCAAAGGCAAGCAAGGAAAGCAAGCAACCTTGATCCATGTCCGGTAGAGCGAGGATTCATCAAAGCCAGTGACTTCATCCACAAAGTATTTGGCAGCTTTGAAGCTCTCTTTGTCGTCCCCAACAGCATTAGTATCTGCTTGTCTCCTGCTATCATTGATCCTCTCCCCTGTATCCAGTATGGCTTCCAAGTAGCCATAAATCCACTCATTCGCCGCCGCCATCACTGCAACACACCAAAAGCCCAACAATCCAACAACCCGACGATCTCTCTCTCCCCAATTTTGCAAATTCCACAAGCACCCAAAGCAGCAGCAGCAGTCCACCCGCTCACCCCTCTTTCAACTCCTCCCTTGAAGATCGAGTTCACAGCTTTGTGCAAGCTCCTCTCTGTCTGTCTCTCTTCTGTCTGCTAGTATGTCTTGCTCTCTCTTGTTCATATAAGCTTGGATCTGGCAAGCTCTCAACTATATGCAAGTGAGTAGCAGTTGAGCTGAGTTTTGCTTTTCTTTGCTTTTGCATGTTTGTCTTCCTCTTCGTCCCCAGATCTCAAGTTTGGTTGTGACTTGTAGGCATATTTCTAGGGCATGAGCTGAGGAGCAGCCTTTTCGCCAAAAAGAGAAATAATAAACTAAAAAAATCGAAAATTCCTCTGGATTTTTTTTCGCCAGAAAAATAAAAATAAATGAAAAATTCATCAGCCTTTTCGCTAAAAAGAGAATTTAAAAAAAAAAAATCAATAATAAAGTAAGTGATTTTCGAGGGGTTTTTAATCGCCATAAATGAGGAGGGGAAAAGAAAATAGTGAAAATTGTCAGATGTTCATTTATTTATTTCGTTTTTCAGTGTGTATAGCCATAAAGTAAAAAGTTGATTAAAAGATTTATACTTCATATTTGGTTTATAACTAGTTTTACATTTGGCTAAATCTTCCTAGGGATGATCGCCATCTTTTTAAACATCTTCATATGGATGATTGCCATTTAAGCTACATAATAAAATTCCTTAAATAATTTTTATTTAAAAAAAGTTTTTAAAAAAAAACACTTCTGAGGAGAGAATGAATGGGGGAGGTGGGGTGGGTTTTGGCATATTCCAACATTCCAGAGATTCCTGGTAGGTAGGTAGGTAGCTTGGGTGATGATTTTTCTGACATAAAGAACAGGCAATGTTTTTTTTTTGGCCCTTTGTATTTGGAGGGTCCCTTTTGTCAGGCAGAATATTTGCTAGGCATCTTTAATTCAGTGGAAGAATTCTTAAGAATTTGTAAGCCTAATGGCACCAATCTAATTAACCTCTAGATTATTATTATTATTCATTATTCATTATTTATTATTTCTTATTAATAATTTAAACCTCTAGAATCTTCAATGTCAAACCGCAAAGAAAATTTATATAATAAAAAAAGCAAGATATATAAAGCAATATTATTATTATTATTATTTACCTAGATTGTTTGATTCATTCATTCTCTAGTTGATTCTTGGGCTTCGATCAAAGTCTTCATTGTCTTATATAATTGGTGTACAAATAAATTTTTTTTTGTAAAATCTTAGTACTTGAGGTTGAGTATGATTGTGTGTAAAGTATGAATTTTCTAAAACCTAGACATGAATCAACAGGTGGGGGGCTTTTTTTAATTTTTAATTAATTAAATTTTTTATTTTTAAATATTTTTTAATGGCAATTATTGACATGCATGCACTGAGAGAGACACGTAATTGCAATTTTTGTAAATGAAATAATAAATATCTCATATTTGGAACTTAAAAAGAATTACATTTTCCTCTTTTGAAATTTTATGTGCTTCAAGGAGAGGAAACCAAAGAGTAGTGTCTCACAAAAGGTGGATGTATAATACAATTAAAGGGGAAGGTAGTGGATACATTGCCATAACCCAAAGGGTTGGTTTTAGCACCATTTTCACTTGCTTGTGAGTTATATCCTCAATATCACATACATACACACACACACACACAACTCCTTTATGGGAATGAATAGAATGCAAATTTTCAAGGCAAGAATGGAATTGTTATTATCTAATCCTTTTCCCTTGTGCTTGATAAAAAAAAAGTGTATGCAAGGTTTATAGGACCATGGTCTAATACTATGGTCTATGGTCTAATACTATGGACCATGGGTCTAATACCATGGGCTTGATAGAAAAGTGGATGAAAAGTTTATATATAAACATGTGTCTTCTATATTTTGCTCATGGGTTACTAGGGTTTATCGTCTAGTGATAAGAAGGTGGTTACTAGGGTTTATCGTCTAGTGATAAAAAGGTAGTTACTAGGGTTTATCATCTAGTGATAAAAGGTGGGTGGGTTTTTTTTCTTTTTTCTTGCTATCAAGTATCTTTCCCTTCTCTTCTTTTGGATTCACAACCCAAAAGAAGAGCTACCAAAATCTCAAAAGCAATTGAAACCCACTTTAGCCCCCTTTTTTTAAAAAAGTAGTGCTTTATCTTTATCGACTTTGTTAGTCCCACTTCTTCAAATTGAAGTCCACTTCTCCACTTTCTTTGAGCTTCCACTTTTGATGCAAGATTATTCTATGAACAACTACTAGACTACTAAGTGTACAATGGAAGAAGGGACCCACACAAATGTTTCTTGTGGGAGATGTCCAACTCCGAAGAAGAAGAAGAAGAAGAAGAAGAAGAAACAAAAAATTCCTCACATGTCAAATAGGTACCATAGTGAAAACTAGAATACTTTTGTTGTTGTTTTGTGGTGGATAAAAACTAAAAAAACCTCAATGGACTTCAAATAAATAATCAGCTGAGATGGGTTTTGCAAACTCTTTGGCTACCTCTCTGCACTTGTCAACTGACAATTGGAAGTCACTGAATGCACACAATCAATCATTGGGTGCTACATGGGCATGTTGCAAGCATGCCAAGTGTTGAAGGTTCTACAAAAAAATTCTGCCAAGTGTGTGGTGGTGATGAAGAAGGGAAGCTTTGAAGGTTTTGTGGGTTCCTCCTCTTCCTCTTCCTCCATTATTACATTACTCAATTTCATTAGCAAATCCCTTTTGTCATGACACTCTTTTGTCAGCAGCAGCAGCAACAACAACAACAACAATTTATTGCATTTTATCATTCCTCCTTCCTCCCTCCACCCCACCCAATTATGTACCTTCTTCCAGAATAAGGGTATCACCCAAAGTGGCAGCTGAGGGTGGTACCTGTATTTTGGTTATGTTCGAGGGGTTTACGAAGAGTTAAACACCACTAGACATGCTAGAAAATGTAAAAGTGCCTCTTCCAAAGTGATAAATATGTTTTTAACTCCAATGAAAACAAAAAGTTCATAATCATAATAATTTTTAGAATTTTAAATATATTTTTCATTGCAAAGTTCACCTTTGATTAAATATTGATATTTTTTACTTGTATTTTTATTTCAAATCTAGGATGATTAATCATTTCATTTTTGCTAAATTTCTCAAATGAATTCAAGTTATATATAACAAAATTTGATTAAAGTCCACTATAATATGCTTCTACCTCTTATATGAATTATGAACATTATTCATTCACTCTTGAACAATGTCCATTGTTATTTTACATTGTTATGTCAACATGACAAGATTTTTGATCATTTTGTGTTTTATCCAACTTTGTCCCACATTCATTGCAATCATATCCATAACAATCTAATTAATACAAACCTTTTAAAACTTAACCCATTTTGCCTAATTCATGCTTTACTAGTGAAGTTCTCTATGATGGTAAAGATGTTTCCTTCCCTAGCTTTTAATTGATTGCTAGTTTTTCCACCTCCTAATTGGGAAGTCTTGACACATCTTGAGGCTGACCTTCATCATTATGTCCATTTTTTCTTTCTTTAGTTTTTATAGTAGAAATGAAGCACAATTGAAACATTGGCAAACTCATTGATAATAAGGTCCCTAATGATGATACTATGAGCCCATTCGAAGGGTATTCTTGCATGTTCTCCACTTACAAGTTATGACACAAAACTTGTAGATGGAGAACATGTGTACAAAAGCTCTAGCAAGATATGCATGTTGGGCAATAATCATGGGTAGCATTTGACAAGTGGTCCCATAAATTACATGTTGTAAAAGTATCAATAACATTTTGATGCTCCAAGGGATTCATGTTCAAATCAAAATACCTTGTTCCCTTAAGCTACAAGCAACCACCCCACAACAAAGACACCACAAATACATATTTGTTACAACAAGGTCACACTATAACAAATGTTTCCCTAATTTCACTCAATAAAACGCAAATTGCATTGTGGTCTATGTTTCACAACCAAAATGCAACATCTAAAAATGAAAAAGAAAAATAAAGGTAGTGTAAATCTTTATAAATGAAAAAAAAAGGGAAAATGAAAGATAAAATGACCTCAATGTCATTCTCCTCTCATTCATATAGTTTTAAAAATCCATTAACAAAACAAAGTTCATTTTTTGATAATCAAGGATCAATGCAATGTGAAATGCAGTAAAAGGCCAATAACAAAATAAATTTCATAGTGGGAGAAAAAATGAAAACATTTCTTGTTTGTTGGGGATTGAATGTAATTGTTTTTCATCATTCCAATAGTTATCATTTTTATTCATTTTTATTCTAAACGACTTAGCCATTGGGATTGACAACAAGCTAAAATCAAATGTATATTCAACATCTCATGTAAAATCATCAAACAACATTGTCAATAAAAACCAATCCACCTTTAACAACTTATAAAGCACAACAAAGAATTCTAAATATTGCAAGGCAAGAAATGACTTATGAATGCACTCCTTTAGATTCTTCCTAGAGGATCTATCATGTTCTTGTAGACATCTTGTTAGAAGGTTTGGGTGAATTAGAAAGATATGAATGTGGATTGATAATCTTGTTTGAGCAATATGTTTGCTTCAAAATTTTCATATGTTTTTATTGTTGAACATTTTTTTTGAGAAGTTGTCAACTCCATTCCAATTGGGCACATGCATCCTTGGGCGGACCCATTAGAAACGTTGCACTCCAAATTGATTTTTAAACACATCAAAATTTAAGACAACATACGAGATTTTTTTAATCAATAATACAAGAAGAATGTATTTTTATTTTTATTTATTAATTTAAAACTTTAAAAAGTACTTCAAATTCCCATCTACATGATTTCTTTTACAAATAATTGATTGAAGTAATTATCATTTAATTATGAAATTTTAAATGCTTTTTTGTAAGTGTGTGTATAGGTGGGGAAAACATAGCTACATGGTGCAATTCAATAAACAAATATATAAGTATAAATAATCTAATGTTTTAAATTGGGTTAACTTTCCTTTGATATTGGCAAGGTGGTTCCTAATGGGTCCACCCAAGAATGTTTTCACCCACTCGTAAATAAAGAGAAAAATGCATGAAAAAAAATACTAAACACCTTACCTCATCCTTTTTTATGTTAACTCATAAAACAAGATCTTATTGTGAAAACAACAAACAATTAGTCTAATGACATGTTGTAATTTTCAAATAGATTTTTTACCCAATGTTCATCACGATGCATTTTGAAACTAACAACAAATAATATTGCACTTTCTAAAATATAACATCATCTTACATTCTATATTGCACAAAATATTTTATTTCTTGTTTATGTTTAATTATGTTCTCAAACAAACCAATAGGGCACTCAAAAAAATTTAAGAAGAAAGAAAATGGGAAAAATAAAATGTAAACACTAAATAGAAAGCGATAAAACATGAGAATTAGTGTTATGCATATATTATTTAGTATTGAAAGTTATGCCAATACTTATAATATTATTGTCTGAATATGTTTTATACATTAAAGTTATCCACAAAGATAATAAAACTCAAGAATAAAACCCTAGTTTTCTTTGAAACTAAAGATGACAATCAAAATGGGATTCTGTTAAAAGAAAATAACCCAAGATGATTTGAGTTTTCTCATGTTTTGCTTGTGTCTACATGTCTATCTATGGACTTAGTACATATGTTGTAGAATATCTAAAGGGAACTTAGGGGATTACACAAAGCCCATTTAAGGGTTAGTTAGGTAGGCCTTAACCTATTCAACACCTTACTTAGGTATCTCCTAATATATGTGGCCATGATCTAGGTAGACTGTAATCTAATTAAAAAAGAAAGTATGATTGTCACTATTGGGAGTTTATCGTTAGTTTTGAAGAGTGATGTTCACTTTTGTGCACTTTATGGGTAGCTCAAAAGTGAGGATGAATGAATATAGTGAGGATCGAAGTCAAGCCCAAAGTAAAGTTTATTTAAAAGATAATTTTATTATGTCAAACATTTACCTCCTATCACTTATAAAAACATAAAAAAATGGGCAATATTTTCATAAGAATGAATCATGAAAATTGAACTAACATGTCATTTGATCAAGGTAGACACAAGTGTTAGACATGCATTTTTTGTGTGTTGTGCCATCTCTAAGTATTTTATCTATTTGTCCAACTATGTTCATGAAACCACAATATTTGAGTACATCCAAATATTGGAACCCAAAGTCAGCAAACATTGTTAAAATTCTAAAATTTGATAAGGTTAGTAAAATGTTATAGTCCTTGGTTTTTGAAATCTAGGAAAAATAATGGTTGAGAGATAGCACTTCGCATACAACAACAAAAATGTTCAAACTAATGTTGGTAGGTTCAAGGTATTAGGCAAGTTCAAGTTGAGGTTATATGCTTTGGCAAATGTTGTATTCCTCTCACCTATATAGATGGGCCAAAGGGGAGGAACACCCACCTTTCATGTGCAAAGTAGAAGAAAGGTCCAAAGTAGAAGTATACATGATTAAATTGTATACATGCAAAGGTCCAAGGTGCAAATTCCTAGGAACCAATTTGGATACCTTGGACCCTAGCTTGCATATTCATTGGTTCTTCATGAGTCATTGGAAACAAGTCAAGGGCTCTAAATGGCTCAATGTGCCAAAATGCTCCATCATGATATATGGAAATCACTTTTGAAACTCCCTCACAATCATGGATTCTTGTATGAATGTGTGCCCAATATATCAAGAATCATCGGAAACATGTAATCTAACCAACAAAATTCTTAGCAAAATCTACCAAGCTATTGGATCACCTTCCATTCAACACTTGCACAACAAAAAGTAGGGAGGCTTGGGCATAAAAAAACATATTCATGCTCTTTCATAATTTATAATTTTACAACTTAGTGAGTCAATGAATTTTGGAGTTTGGAAGGGACCACAATCTGCCTCACTAATTCATATCCTTTACATTGTACAACTTACAAAGCATTTGCTATGCCTTGCATGCCCATGTTCCAACATCATGCTTGCCATTTTGCCTTCAATATTGATGCTTCCCCTCCACCCATCCAACAATCACAATTACCATCACCCTTGATGAATTGCACTCACTACCATAACATACACACAAGAACCAACATTGAAGAAAGTTTTATTAGAAAAATACCCAAACATATTATTCAGTACCTCTTGAGACTTTGCTTGATCAAAATCAAGCACTGCGTAACACTACGAGACATAGTGCAAAGTGCACACTTTCACAACATTTTCACATCTTACTTTAAATGATGGATAACAACTGCCATGTCCAATTGACTTCAATCCCTTCCAATATAGAATCCCTCATAGTTTCATCCTTAGTAAACACGACCTTCAACCATAGCCACAGTATTACTAGTAGGTCCACTTCCACCCTTCACACAAAAGGTGTCGATCACTATGGCCATGATAAAGACTGCCACCATAACTTGGTAACAAGAAAAACTGGGATGCTTACAGCATCATCTCTAATGTGTAAGTTGCCCTAAATTATGTTGCAAAATATTTACAGTAAGTGCATCATAAGCACTAAGCACCACATGCAAACTTCAGAAGTTCAAAGTGCATCCTACAAGAAGAAGTTATTAATGATGCAAAGAGTTGTTTTTATGTTAATGTGAAAAACATAGTTGTTCACATAAAAACAATAATAAAATTCAATACAGACCCATTCGATCATGTGAACTAGTGAGCCACTTGTACCATTGGCCCAAGTGAAATCAGCTTCAAGGCTAGATATAACTTTTAAGGAAACCTCATCAAGTCTCTAAAAGCACTGATTTTCCAAAAAGCCCAATTGTGGAAAAATCAGCTTCATGAACTTTAAGTTTCAGCAAAAAAAACCACTCTAAATTCAAAGCCATTTGCACCATCAGTCCAAAAATAATGAAACAAAACTGCCTGGTCATGGGCATTTCAAAAATACCAAAAGCACAGCAAAACAAACAACAGTCTTAATACATAGATGGCTAGAGAAATTGCATGTGTTGAGACAAATTCTGCCTTCCACAGACACTTACAAGTAAGATAGCTCTTCAAAAAATGGCAATCAATTAAATTCTGCAAACAGATAAAGAACTATTAACCTCCAATCTTCAAATATATCTGCTTAAATTTGCTGAACAGATTGTGAGAATCTGTTCTTCAGGTATTAAAGACTCTATAGGAAGAACAGTTGTATGTTCACCATCACAATCTGCACTCAGAAAGTACAACAAAGTATACAAGTCCCAGCACCCACCAACTCCAACTATTGGAAACAACTTTGCAACACTAACAATCATGATCAATTCAAAGGTCAGTGGGGAGTCGGGGTCCCCTCCTTCAATTTGTTCTCCTATGAATAGGTTTTCTGTTTCAAACGCAACTCTACAAGCACAAACACGCAGACAAATCTCTCAAGAGGATTCATGAGAACATCATTTTGTGCAGGCAATAGACAATCAGAGAATGAACTGGGTAAAACGAAAAGACAATGGACAAAGAGGTTGCAGGGGCCCACAATGCACTCAGGTGTGTTCACACAAAAACTACTCAAGAATTGTGATCACAACCCGGCGGGAAAACTACTTTAAAGCTGATGCAGTTTAGTTGCTATAGGAGCAATGCGCTCCTTATGAGTATATATGCCAATGGGTTGTACCTGCTGTAGCTCTCCTTACTTGAAACCACTATCCCATGAGGAGTTATTCCAGCCATCAGCATCAGCCTTGGTGGCATGAGATGACCCAAAGTAATCATCATGATGTTCATCATCCTTGTCATCATCCCAACCTACCCATGAGTCACCACCAGCTTTTGTGCTGCTCCCACCCTTGCTATCACTGCCATTCTTTGTATCCCATTCATGCCAGCTATCATGCTTGTTGCTGGAGGAATCCCAGCCCCTTCCACCATTCAGCTCTTGATATCCACCAGTAGAGTGGGTGGCACCATATTGGGAAGTAGAACTGCTCTGACCTCCATCCTTTGCATAGGCTTCTATCTGTTGCGAGGCCATGGCCATCACCCCCCGCATTAAGCCCCATGTCTTCTGTCCCAACTCTGTGGTTTTTGCTGTCACTACTGAAACTGTTTCATTCACCTTTTGATCATATCCTCCATCACGTACCTGCCAGACCCAGGTCACCATTCCAAAGTATTACAAACAACACACCATCACTAAATAACCACAGACTTGAAACTAAACAGCAAACATGGGAGCAAGAATCCAAGAGCAATAGAGTAAACCACAAATGCCCTGTCTGTACACAAAACAAGCAAGATTTCAAACTTATCAAAATCAGGTCATTCTTTCAAGTTCCCCCTACATCTATGCACTAACCTGCACCTCTAAGCTTGCTAGCAAATAAATAAGGCATAAGGGTATGATAGCTATTGCCCTATCAGAAACTGGGCTGGTGCAATTTGTGTGTTCAAAGACTGAGAAATAGAAGAAGGAAATCTTTACTTTGTCAAATGGTAACAAAAACTTATTATATATCAGCAACTGCATAAGCCCAATCTGATTTTTGCAAGTGAAAATGTCTGTCAAAGGTTACAAAGATCTATGAGATTGCAGAGAAAACTCCACAATGACCTTTTGAGATCGCCTTGGTGTCAGTTCCACCAAAACCAAACTTAACAGGATATGACTTAGTGCAGTCATAACCTTACGACGATCACTCACAAAGTATCAAACCGTCACCTTCATCATGAAAAGGAGTGACTAGCTACCATAACTCCCCAATGACTTCATCAACTTCTCATAAGTAACAATAATCTGCCCAATATATTGGACAAACAGTTATAGAAAAACCTGTGTCCTGATGTTTTGTTGAAGTTCTGGAAGCAATGGTGTGAGAGACATGGTCAGGATGTTTGCCAGGATTCAACAGGCATAGCTAATAAAAACAACCATCATTCAAGTTGCAATAAGCTGTGACAGTAGGCTGCTTTTTCATTTCAGCCTGCCCTATACAAGCAAAACAGCTAAGCCTATGAATAGAAGACTGTCTAGAGGGTCAAGCACTAAAATGCCAGTAATTGCAAGAACTCGCTTGGATCGTTGTTCCTCCAACTAAACAAGATCATCAATTGAAGAATTACAGCACTAAAGTATCTGAAAAAAAGAAGCTGGTCATGGTTCATGCAAAATGAAGAATGAAGAGTGAGTTGACCATTCCTCCAACTAGACAAATATCATTAACTGAATGAGTTCTACCTTCCTGAAACCCTTTGAATTTCATGACAACAGACACCCAACAGAATATAGATAGGTTGCATACCTTAGCTGTTAAATCTTTGGTGCTTGATTGCACAACTGATGCTGCATTTTGAGCAGCTGATGCAGCTACCACTGACAATCGATTAAGACCCTGCCAACAATCATCAACATCAGCAACCAATTATGCTCCCAGCATGGAACACACATGTCTACCCTTGCAAAGTGAAATAACAAAGACTGGACAGTAATCTGCTGCTTCAATTTCTTTACACAGCACCTGATAGCACAGTTTTCATGAGTAGAAAGAAGTCAAATGGCACAAAACTGCAACAAAAACCAGCAGAAGTGAAGCATTTCTCCCATGAGTAGTATAAATCAATTGGCACAAAACCACAACTACAACTGGCAGAATGGAAGCATTGGGCAGTAATCTGCTGCTTTGATTACTTTACACAGAACCTGATAGCATGATTTTAATCGGTAGAACTAAGTCAAATGGCACAAAACTGCAACCAAAACCAGCAGACCTGAAGCATTTCATTCAAATGAACTTTGAAAAAATGCATAAGATTTATACTTGGTTGCAATTGCAGCATGTTGCTTCAAGTTGTGGAGAAGGTAAAGATACCATGTGACCTGATAGGTCAAGGGAAAGAAGCCACCACACCCTAAACACAGTGACTGCCATTTCGGACACAGTTCTTCCCTTCACATCACTGAGAAGGCCACTTAGCGATCAAATGTAAAGGATTGAAGTTCTTTCCAAACAGGATTTGTGTTAAGGCAATTGTGTCTGTAGCAGAGGATGCAAAGAAATGATGTGTAGAACTCAGTTGTTAACCATGTAGAGCATCCATGGTGAAGTTTGGTGAAGAAAGAGGGCAGATAGAACAAACAAGCAGCGCTCTTTTGATGTTTTTGCATGCTCAATAGCGTACCTGAGACACAACCGACACCGTATCTTTCAACATATCGCCTCCTGCTCCAACCGGAGGCCCTCTGCTCGGAGGAGGCCGACTGCCTCCAGATCCAAACCCTACGTATTTCCCTCCTTGCGACGGCGGCAAACCGTCTGGCCGGGAGGCATTCTCAGCCTGTTTCTTGGCGAAGAAAGCCTCTTTGCCAGCGGCCGAAGCTTCAAGCTGCGATCGGGTGTAAAGATCCCCGGAAGAAGAAGACCTGGGCGGAGCACCACCTCCGTAACCACTGTCACCAATGCCTCCGGTGGATCCATGGCGCCGGATATTGCTGCTGTTGTTATTGCTGCCGGCGTGCTCCAAATCCCAGTCGTCCCATCCATTACTCGTGGTTCTATCTTCTCCGCCTCCAGATCTTCCAGATCTCCCTCCTCCTCCTCCTCCTCTACTTTCCTGGCTAACCCCAGCAGAGGCCGTTTTCGACTCCTTCACCACAGGCGGAGCATTCCATGGCCGTCCTTCGGACAACGCTTGAATCCTCTCACGATAGACAGCCGCGGCTTTGCTGTTATACTTGGTCACGATGTCAGTCTCCTTAGCAATCCCGTACTGCAACAGAAAACTGTTCAGAGCTTGATTACCTCCGACTTCCATTTTCTTAAGTTGCAAGTCAGACCAGGAATCCATGGTCACTGATCTCACAAAACTGATGTGCACTCCCAACCCTCGATGCACACCCGAGCACTCTAAGCACATAAACACGCCATAAGTCACAGACGCCCATTGCGGATTCTTCTGCGAGCAATCCACGCACGTCTTATTTGATCCCTGCGCTTGTATCGCTCGGAGCTTTGCCGCCGCACCCGACGACGCCATAATCAAACCTCTTCTCCTTCTCCCTCCTCCCCCTCCCAACCAAACCAAACCCAACAAAAAGCACCAGAAAAAAAAAAACCAAAAGAAAAAAAAAAATCTACCAAAATCAGCAGCAGCAGCAGCAGAGAGCAACGAAGAGCAGACGCGGATGCGAAAGACGAAGGCAGAGGAGAGAAGCGCTTCTGATCCCCGCAACCGCGTCCTGCGAGAGACCAACGCAAGAGGAGCAAGCAGTCCCCTTACGAAGCTGGCAAGAAGAAACAGTCGCGGGGGTGCATTATCAGAGTGTCCTCTCTTCCTGGACAGATGAAATCAACAATCCATCTATTTGGATGAAATCATGTACCTCTACCGCCTTCCTGGAGCTTTTTCATCACATCACAATGACAACCACAACCTCAACAATAATACTAATAAATAAAACTAATAATAATACTAATACTACTAATATTTAAAAATAATAGTAATAATAATGATAATAATGTAGAGTCTATAAGTTATAAAACACTATTTCTATACTACTAGTTTAATACTCTTTCCTTTATTTGGATTATTATTATTATTATTTCAATTTTGTAATATAGTTAAAGTGTCCATCATTGGAACATGTGGCCAACTTTGGTTACAATAAATTTAATTAAGATAATTCAAGTAAAGAAAAAATTTAAGCATTCTTCTATATTGTTGGCTACCTATAGAAATTTATAATACAAATTTTGATGATTTTGTCTAAATTTATTTTTTTTCAAGATTTTAGGGGATTTAGGTCTTTTTTTCTCATGAAAAAAAACCTTTTTATATAGGTGGAAATCAGATTCTTCAGGTCCCAAAAATTTGTGTGAAAATTGGGCTAAAAATAATCACTACTTTGGATGTGATCATTAAGAGAAATCATATAACTCTACCATGGTTAGTTAGTATGGTTACAACATTGGTTTTGTTGCTCCTTGCCTTCAATGTTTGACTTGACCTCGGGTGTCTAGTAACCCACATGATTGAAACCAACTGGGTGCTTGCCCATCCCTTCTTGGGGTTTTCAGGTTTGAGGGCTTTTAGGGTTTTGGATGATTGGTTGTAGTTGATTGATGATTGGGTGGGTGGGTGGGTGGGTTTCTAATCATTGGATGAATTCCTTCCTTTCTTTGTGTATTCTTTGTTTGTTTGGAAGGTCTCAATTCTACATTTCATTTAGCACCTTGTTGAAACAATATATATAAAATAAAGGCATTAAATGAAATATTAAACAAAAGGTGCTAAAATGAAAAAATAATAATCATTTAACACTTTTGTTTTTCGGACATTGTTTTTCAATCTCATTGAAGATTTCATTTCATTTTAAAAAGCTGTTTTTTTTAGAGATTTTTTTCTCTAAATCATATTTTCATGTATTTGAATTTTTTTTGGACTAATGGATCAAATGTGTTGAACCTTTTTCGTTTTTTCAATACAACAAAAGGTGTCCTTGTATGCCAAGTGATTTCACTAGATTTTGAATGAATTCATTGATTGTAATGAATTGGGACTAGTGAAAAAGTGGTGAATTCATAGGTTTAATGAACGAGGACTAGTGAATTGCACGCACATTTAATAATGTTTAGAAAATTTTATATATATATATGATTCTTTTCACTTTTGTAGGTGGATTTTAATTTAGTTTGTTAAATTTAAATAAATTAAATGAATGAAATGAATAGGAAAAAACCTAGAGCACAAGATAAAATAGGACTGAAAAAAACAACTAAGATGTTCTTTTATAACTTGTAGGACAAAAAAATAGAAACATTAAGAAGATGGAGAAAAGCAAATGATAACACATTGGCCTTGCCAATAAATAAGATAAACACACATTGTACATGTGTGTTTATGTATGTATACAAATACATACATTATTGAGTGACTTATTTATATGTGTTTGTGAATATGTGCATATATATGTTTATACATGTATAATAACATTAAGAATATTATAGTGACAATATTGAACAATTTATGTGATTGTACTATATTACATGCACATAATAGATTTTTCCATTGAATACATTGATATGTACTTATTGAAAATAATTTAGATAATTTTTTTGTCACTTGAGGTTCAAAATATTTTAAGGTTAATATATAATTGTTGAATCAAATTAAGGTTTTGAATTAAAAATTACATTTAAAGTTTAAGTTTGGGTTACGATAAAAAAAAGAGAATAATATAATTATTTTTTCATGGCAATGACTTCGGTTAGCTTTATTGATATTAGGGTTTTGAAATATAATTTAGTGTTATTTAATGTTAAATTATGTAAATTAAAATTTTGTTTATAATTTTAAGCATTCCATTGATTAGAAAAATATGAAATGGTTTCAATCTTCAAATTTTGACCCAAAAAATTGTAGAAACAATTTTTTTAAATTAATAATTTAAACCTTAAAAACCTATCCAATCACCACTAGTCAAAATCATTCTCATTATTCAGTCCAAAATCCATACATCCAATATATCAAAATCCGAGATCCAATTCCAAACTTTTGATATAATTAAAAATTCTTATAATCCAATAATCATCAATTAAATTCTTTTGCATTTAAACACCATGTAAATGATTGACTTGTGTAACTTGATTTTCTGAAATAGTTTGCGTTGCTAAGTAGGGATTAACAAAATGTGATAAGTATCAATGGTGAATGAATGAAGAGAGAAAATAATGGATGCCAATCGAAAATTTCACCTCAACAGTTGTGGAATTACAAGAGTGGAAACACTTACCAACAAGGCCATAAAAATGAGCAATCTTGCAAGAAAAAACACCCATGGAACCATCATCTTGAATTATCCTTGATATAGGTTTTGTTGAATCTCCAACAATAATGACATTGACAAAGTCTAAGATACTTTCTAGGCTTCTAATATGTCATTAGTTGTTCTCAATGTGAACAAACTTGCATGGTCACATTTTTTTCATCATTTGGTAGTGACATCACAAGCAAATTTCAACTACCTTGTTAATTGACTCAACATTTGAACATATATTATTAAGTTTGTGTCAAATGAATCTTTTGCTTATTGCAAGTGCTACCAAGGTTAATATATTAATAGCCCATGATTTTTCACCTATCTCAATATTGAATAATGATGTATACAACTTTCTTTGCAACATTGGGACATAGTCTAATGAATATCAAATCAATGCAAGTAATTTTAAGAGTGTCAACTCCTATAATCACTCTTATTAGAGTGCAAACATAAGATAGGTACATTATAACAAGTATGAGTCTAAAAGTTCAAATCGCATCTTTGACTTGCCTTTGTAACAAACTGTCTTCCACTAGAAGTTCAATTGTTGAGAAAATGTGCCTTTGTACACACTTTCATGATTGCAAATGTCAACTTTACTGTTTATGAACGAGGAACTGACTTCACCTATTAGGACTTCAAGAAACCAACATACGATAAAAAATAGTACCTAAAACTCAAAAAACTAAAAGCTACGTGTTGGTTAAATATACTTATAAACACCATATCTTATAAAAGGCACATAGTTAGGCACTTCTACAAGCAAAAGAATTGGAGAACTTAGTACCTGATGTTCAAAAGCGTAGAGCCACACAATCAAATAATTCTTCTAAAAATAATTTTGGTCGGATTTGTTTTTTGATTTGGGAAGACTTCATTCTTTAAGCAATGTAAAAAAAGGGTGCAAATTGTTGCTTTAACTTTTACAATCAAAAGAATGTCAATATTGGTCTAACTCAAAAATAATGATATGTACCCGAATGGTCTTTTAAGAAATGAATTAGTTGAGTACAAATGTGGAACCTATTAGTTGAACTACAAACACCCACAACTATCGAGAAACACTCGGAGTTGATGTAAATGGCCAATACCTAGTTTGAAATCTCTTTGCACATAACAATTTTTCTAGTCAAAGTAAAAGGACAAGTTGTTTAACATCCTCAACCATAACTACAATGATTCCAAATTTCATTAGGCAAGTTGTTACACATAGGTAAAACATTTCAATTGGATTTTGTTAGTGAAAAGGAATGTCAATGTGTTTGAATGATATGTTAAGGTGTTGATAAAACAAGCATGAAAAAACTTCACATCATCAAATAGGTGAGAGATAATGAGCCAAATGTTGCAAAATGGTGAAATGTGGAACATGAAATATATTTCATACTTTTGCACTAAAATGTTATCATGAAAAAAATCAATAACATACCCAAAAATAAGGTGATGGATATTTCAAATTTGACTACATGTACAATAGTAACCAAACATCAAACATGAAAAAGAAGAACCCCAACACAAAACAACAATTCATGATTTTTTCTTGGGAATCATGAATTTACAGTAAACCTTACCTTAATAGTTTGGTAGTCAGCAACCTTTTCAAGGCCAGGTTAGACTTGTTGCCCACCAACAACTTGTTCACATTGTCACTATCATCCAAGTAATATGGTCCAAAACATAGGAAAAATGGGAAGAAACATTTACAATTTGCAACTTGATTGTCTTCCCGTCTAGTTCCATAGCTTAGATTCTTTGTTTAAAATAAAAGCCAAAAGAAAATTTCAGGGTTCCAAGAGATTCAAAAACTCCACTTAGTTTCAATTCATGACAATATTGTGTTGCATCGAGGGTTCATCGAATTTATAAGGAATGTCGAATAATGCAATTATTATTCGATGTATGCAATCAATAAGGTTGCAACATTCAGATGCACCGTGTCAACACCTTGAATGTTTGACATGTTGCATTCCATGGCTATCCTTGAAAGAGTCAATAGAAATATTCAATAAATGAGACATAATGACTTGATTTCTACCTTTCAAAAATGAAAATCCTAGCGAAAGTAAAGTGGTTGTGGTGTTCGGTTCAAAACTAGGTTTCAATAGTTGATTGTTCATGTGCAATATCCTTTGATTGGGACACAACATGGGCCTTTCCAAAGTCATTTTCTATGGTGAATGTGTGTAGTGTTGTGTTGGCACAATTATTACAACTTGTAAAACAACACAACCTTGCATTTTAAATGTCACGTATGTTTGATAGAATACACAATGATCCTATCTAAAATGCAATTGGAATCAAAATGGTTGAATGAAGTATTAAAACAATAAAAACAAAACATGTTCAACCGTCATTCTTGAACTTTGAAGGCCTTACAAATGCACAAATTAGGTGTCAAGCCATTTGAAATTATTTTTCATGAAAGGGGAAATGTAAGAATATCAATGGCTTAATCCTAGTACTTAATTCATGCATTATTTCTTGTTCCTCCAATTCATCTAAAGAAAACATCAAGGTTTAAAGGTTTAGGGAATTTAATATCAAAAGAGAATAATCACATTGAATGACTAGTCATAGCAAATTTGGATTGGAAACCAATTTGAATGAACAAATGAATAGAATTGGTTAATTCGAAAAGTTCCATGAACACAAATAGGCATGGTTGGTGTGTGACATGTATTTGCAAATATTAGAAACTAGTTCAAAATATTTTCCAAAATTAAAGTTCAAATTTAGAGACATTAGCACATTGTTATCATAGTTTCCTAAAAGTGCCACATTTATCTACAAAAAGGACCAATGTAAAAGAAACATTCATGGATTATTTTCAAAGCTATGTTGTGACTTCAGAAGAATATTTGAACTTTATGCAATGAAAGACAATGGATGGGGGAGCAATGTAACAAATTAAAGAAAATAGAAGGAAGGTAAAAAATCAAGTAAAGAAAACATTTACAACATTGGGTATAGTTGAAAGATTGGCTGAATGGGAACTTGCAAAACAACAACCTAATTTAATTGTTGTTTGGTCATCCATAGTACTTAGAGAAGTAAGGGACAAATTTCATTGTTTTTTAAAGAGGTATACAAATTCACCATCTTGATACATTAATGTAACCCTTGGTTTGACAACAAAGGTGTAAAAATAGGCCCAAAAATGAGCCAAGGCTCAAATACAAGTGAGAAGGGGGGTTGTAGCATTTCAACCACAACTTCGAACATACAACTAAAGTTAAAAGAATGTTGGGGGGGGGGGGAGGGGGGTTTGATATTCAATGAAATATAACACGAAGATGAAAAGCAACAAGGGGTTGGGCTGAAAATGAATAAAAGATTAAGAGCATTGATTCCTAAAGATGAACAAAAGGATTAGGAAGAGGAACAACAATTATTGAAGATGAACAAGAAGATTATGAAGAGGAGTGTAGTTGTCAAGGATGAATAAGATCATGATCAAGAAGAACACCGATTGTTGAAGATGAATAAGTGGATTAGGAGGAGTAATAGTTGTGAGAGGTTCAAATTAAGGAGAGATGATGAGCAAAAAAATCAAGAGGAGCAACAATTGTGAGAGGTTTGAACCATGGAGAAAGGATGAACCAGAAGATTCAAAAGAATAGTAGTTGTAAAGGTTTGAACTAAGGGAAAATGATGAACAAAAATATCAAAAGGAACAATAGTTGTGAGAGGTTCGAACCAAGGAGAGAGGAGAAGAAGAACATCAAAGGGGTTTCTTCATGCAAAAAAACATATGCAATAATGAACTTGGAATCAATGGCACGTATGACATTTATCACAACCTCCACATCAAAAAAATGAAAGTTGAAGGACTTATTCCATGTATAATATCTTACAACATTTCAACCAACACAAATGTTAAATATTTAAAACCAACACAATTTCATCTAGATGATCCATGAATAAACTTTAACATGTGAAAGTAGATTTAAAGAAGAAAGCTTTGGAAGACTTGCACACAAATGACAAAATAAGATTGAATGAATAACAATTTCAAAATGAATAACAATGAAAAGAACTATAGTAGAAAATCAAATTTCAAATTAACAATAAATGGGGTGAACGCACACAAAAGGTGGACTAAAAATTGCACAAGTGGATTCCATAGTTTTACTTTTTCAAAATTTTTTTTTTCAAATGTTTAGTGTTTTGGGAATGTAAAATTGTCCATTTGAAAGTAGGAGGCAAGTGGAATACCTATCTACTTTAAACTTACAAAGTTTCTATATTGCAACATATGTTTCAATTTGATCAGTTAAGGGGATCATCAAATGTTGGATCATCAAATTTAGTGTAAGGATCATAATATAACATGTAAAGTTCATGTTGTGCTAGCTTGACACTCTTCACAAAGTCACACAAAAACATCTATACCTTGTGCAATTTTGATCAACATATGCACACACTCAAACAATGGTAAAATATAAGGCAACCCTAAAATGAGTTCAACATCACACATTGCATGCAAATTCCTCAAAGCATGATCACTTTTGGAACTTTCAACATGCATCTTGATAATGAGAAAATGACATTAAACATATACCCATTTTTCTAGAAAAAACATGGAAAACCATTGGGTTTTGGCATTTTGCAAAAGTTTGTTACCTTTGGTGTTGATAAAATTTGCTAGCTCTTGAAATTCAAGGAACTTCTTCGGTTTGTGAACAAAAAATGCATATAAGTTTTGTAATACAACTTCCAACCGATGCACAAATCCAGGTCAGACAAAGTGATGATCGTTAGATTAGTCTTATGAACAAAACAATGATCTTCACAATCATAAATTATGTTTAATAGTAGTGAAAAATGATAATTACATAGTTTTCCCATGGTGACATGATCTTAAGCAAGATGAAATGACTAGGGTGAATGAACCCATTCCATTTTTAAAGTGCCATAATGATTTACGTTAATGAACTACACGCCACTTTTGAACTAATGACTTTGGTCAAATAACCCTAGTCCTACTTCACCAATCATTCACTTGTTGTTGATCACATTTCCTATTAGAATTTTTATTTAGAAACTTAGTGAAATGTTTAATGAATTGCGCTCATATTTCCTTGTAGTGCACGAAGGAAAACACCTTCATTTATGCAAGTATGGTGATTCATCATGTTATTAAGTGGGCTTGGTAATCAAAATCCTTGAAATATTCCAAAGTTATGATTTATACCTTGATAAGATCTTATCTATATGGGAATCAATAAGGTGGCTTCTTTAATCATGCCTTAGACAATGGAATAAGGGATAAGGAGGACAAAGGGAATTGGCACCCACATTGGCACCTTCTCCTTTTTGAATGAGGCCTTTTAATGGCCATATTTCCCTTAATTAGGTAATGTTAAATTTGGATTAAAAAACCTTTATTGAATCGTAGGTTGAGATATTTGTCATGGTTAGAAATAACCAAAAAAGAATGGCAAGTTCTATTGTTTAGACAAGTTCAAAGCTAGGTCAAATTTTAAGGGCTTTTGACCAAAGATAAATAAAGTTTTCTTGAAACCACATTGGAATTTAATTTAACAAACAACCTCATTTAAAAAATATAATTGAACTTGAATCGAAATGTTATTCCTTTTAAACATGTCAAGTTCTTTAGGTATATAAACATAACTTTATTAAAAATGTATAAACATGATTTTATATTCTTGGCAAGTTATTGCATTTGATCAATTATGCGCAATTAATGTTACATAATTTTTATTTTGAACCTTGTATTAATTGAACAAACTAATATTACATAATGTTTTTGAGTTTAGTTATGTGTAAGGTGAAAGCACATTAAAGGTTACTAAAAAAATGTGAAGTATAACCAATATCATAGTACAAAATAAGTTAAAATCTTGATGGCATCATTTCCCTGTTTTAAACACAAAAACTTAAAAATTTGCTTGACACCATTTTGGAATTCAAAGTTCACTTTTAATTAAAATTAATCTTGATCCAATGATTAAATGAAAAGGATTGGATAAAATTAATGTATATACAATATATAACTTATAGTTTTTTAATGGCCATAAGGCCCATGCTTGTGGTTCATGAAACATTATTAAACAAAAGAAAAATGAAAAAATAATGTAATGCCAATCTATAAAATCTCCTCATATTTGATATGGTAGTGATGTTTTTCTTTAAAATAAGATATGATTATGCATTTATTACTCAAAATGCAAAAAAAATAAAAATACACAAAATTTTGAACAAAATTTCATCCAAAAACTATAAATTAAATTCTAAATGGTCCTACATTCAATTGAAGTATGTCAATATCATACACTAAAAAAGTTCTCCCAAGAATTTCCCTCACAACCTTAGTTTTGAAATAGATATGCAATTTTTTCAAATTTTGTGATAGGTATTAATTAGATTGAGTTTAAACTTAATCAATGTACTTAAAACAAGCAAAAATAATCTAAGATGTGATGTCCATACATTACCAAAAAAATAAAGTGCATAAAGATTATACTTGTGACTACAAATTTTAGGGGACTTAGTGTGTGTTTTCACCTTATAATAGAAATGGAACCAAACCTGGTCGTAATTGGACCAATTTTGAATTCTTTGTGAAAATATTTGAAACTAAAGGTTTTAAAAAGCCAAAAGCATTAGTCCCAAGATTGAATAAAAAGGTTCTATCAAAACAAAAACAAAAATTAGAACTATGAGTAAAGGTTATTTTTGAAATCAAGAACCAAACAACAATGGTTTTTATCATGGTACCATCGTAGGTGCTTATTCACCTAAGGCCATAAGTACCACATCTAACAATGGAATATTGGGGGAAATGGTTAGAAACTTAAGGAAATAGAATTAAAATTGATATTTCCACAAATGTTGTATGTGGGTGTTTATATAGTTAAGGATACCTCTAATGTCTTCCATGTGAAAATTATGGCCATTGTCATATAGGTATATGGAATGTTCTTTGCACTTCTCAGCTTTGCATCTCCTTGTGCAATACTAGCTTTATCATTTCTCTTATTGGCTCACATTTACGTATAGGAGAAGGGCCTGAGTACAGGCCCTTTTCCTAAGTAAAGCAGAGCTGGGATTTTTTCACTTTTTAGAAATAGTGACAGGTTGGCTGGTACCTTCTGCTGGTCAGAAGATCCCAGTACAGCCTGGCTGGTACCTTCCACCCCAGAAGGTCCCCGCTTGCTGAAAACAGGTTTCTTCAGGCAGGTAAGGGAGCTGAAAATACAAAGCAAAAATCCAGGCAGTGCTTTAAGTGGTGAACAAATGTGGATTACATCTTCCTTTCATTTGCACCATTGTTTTGGAGTTTCATAAGATTATGGTTATGAATCAGTTGGAATCAACCACCCTCTAATTCCTTTTAACTGTCATGTTGCCTAACCCTTTTTCTAGCTCTACTAATCCAGTGGGTTACATCATCTTTCAATCTGCTCCTCTTTAGCTTAATGAAGAAGAAGCCTCATAATCAGATATCTGAAACTTCCAAATTAGCATTACTGCCATTTACTTGCACACATGAAAACAGAGATCTTTTTGGTCTAATTTCGTCATTTTGAAAAGCAAACAACAAGCAATGTTCTTAGTTGTGAGAGAGGTTTTGAAGATCTAACCCTGTTTGAGGCAGAGTGCTAAGCTACTTAGAATTATTCTGTTTAATTTCCCACTTCAATCTTTTGGTGTGCCATCCAACAATCCAAAAACAGTAAAGAAATTTGAGAACGTGCAAACAAATATGAGTGAACACGGTGCAGCAAAAGGTGTAGCAGGGAGCAGACTAGGCAACACACCTTTGCCTCATGAGAACCAACCAGGCACCTCGCCAGTTTCTCCAACCTCAGGGGAGTGGAAATCGCACATCCTGGGTGGTTGCACCCTGCAGGACTACAGCAGCTGTCAGATTTCCCCACAACCCAATTAACCAATCTTTTAATTATGTGATTATATTCTTCCTGCAAGAGCATTAAACTAAACAACAAATAAGATCTTTTTACTTAATTACATGCAAGATTGAGATTTTTTGCTTCACAATTTGACTGCAACAATGAGCATATCCTGGATTTGTAATTTTAGCAATGGAATCTAAATGACCATTTTTACAAAAGAAACTGCATATGATAAATTCTTCAGAATCTTAACATTAGTAAAACTTGCTACCAAAGTGTTGCAGCTGATACTCACTGGGAGGGCTAGCCTTTGCTGGTGCAGCAGGTTGCTGGACATTATGGTGTCCTCATGCAACATTTGGGACAATTGCAAATGCACTTGACAACACCCCAGGTAGAGAGTACTCTCAATTGTGAAATCTGACAACTCCACATACAGTTCCTGACACAACTTCAACATCATTTGCATTGGATATTGCATTCTTTGCAAAGAAAAAAAAAACCCAAAGAGAAGTTGAAGAAGATTAGAGCTGTAGCCAGTTCTGCACATTTTTGGAGAGGAACCAAAATAGACTCTTCATGGCAACTATATCATTTTTCCAAAGGAGCTTCACTCACATCTACTACTATCACAAAGCATGGGTAATCACCTTCTATGTCTGGAGATGTTGAATTCACACACACCAGCCCTGCAAGTATCAGAAATCATAAAACTGACACAACTGGGTTTGCTGATTAATTACAGGAAGCATCGACAAGAGTGAAGAGTATGCGTGGAGACAAATGTGGTGTGGAAGTGCATGGTTTTCACATCCATATAGAACCAAATTGAGGGCAAAATATCAGTTACCAGAGAAACCATGCTCTGACTTCCATGCTCACTGTTTGTTATCACCATGTGCACTTTGCCAGGAATACCGTGAGCTTGAACTGCGTGGTGTAGACATGGGTGAGTTCAGAATCCCTCATCACACCATATTACACTCCCAAGGAATATACATTTTCTCCTGCTTTCTTTCAGGTCCCTCTCATAGAAAGATTCTAGTTCCAGGACAGGCAAAAATCAATACCATCAACTTGGGTTCCAGAATTTTGTTGTTGCAACTTACCAATGTCCTGGGGGTAAGGGATATTGCCTGCAGCATGCACACAAATGAATGCACCCATGCCACCAGCAATGAAGAAATGAAGTTTAAGACACCAGTTGTTGGTCAATAATGTTGCTCAAGCGCTTGAGAATGCAAGAGTTGCAGAAGATGGATCCATCATGTGGACTGATGACGCATCCACTTCGAGCTCTAAATGACTCTTTGATACCTGTTATGTCAGTCACTGTAAAGATTGCGAAGCACAATGAGCACCCAACATTGAAAGCTCATGATGGAACGTAATTTTCCAATGTTGGTATATGAAGCAGATGGCTGCCTGATGAGGAGACAACAAAACAGCACAAACATGGGAAATAGAATTTTGTAGATATTTTCACAGGTAAATCAAAACAATACGCATGAGTGAGAATCAAAGAGATGGTCAACAACTGGCTTCTAGAATATTATTCCTCCTTGATTGTGTGGCAGAGATCATCTGGTGTTGGAGACAGGAATAGAGAAAGAGAGAGTTGGCAAAGTAGAAAAGTACGAGAGATTTCTCCAACTTTATGCATTCTCAATTGGAATGAACAAAGACATTAGACAATCTGAAGGGGCATAGGTCAATGGCTAACTAGTACTACCTTCTGAAGTATCACAACCTTCATGCATGCACCTACTTAGGCGAATGCAAGAAGCTAATCCAAATCCCTAAACAAAACAGCAGACAGCTTCTACAGTTGCAAACACACCTGCAAATTAAATGACCACTCCCCAATTTACTTTCCAGTGGAATTGAAGAAACTTTGCTTGGTAGCTATCTGATATTGCATATCAAGGTCTCCACCACCCACATGGAGATTTTGCCTCCAAGAATGCACACAAACATCAATCCTCCAAACTGCTGCTTTGAATTCAGCATATCTTGGGGCCTAGACTGCTGAAAGAAGAGGTTCACCATTCCACACAGAACACCTTGTATAGCCTGCCTTTTAATGGATGCTTTCTTCAAGTGCACGGTATTGTGCTAGACAGCTGCACTTGATGGAATACAAGACTGCACCATGCATTGGCACTGTAGCATTTACGTAGTTCGTCACATTTTCTAGAAATTGGTTTTTCCACACATCGATGCCTTCACAGATCAAGCTTGAGCTGCAGATGGCTGGGTTGTCGCCCTCTAGTGCTTGCTTCACTTCAGCCAGGTT
Organism: Sphagnum contortum; assembly: GCA_963920785.1. Classification (NCBI taxonomy): domain Eukaryota; kingdom Viridiplantae; phylum Streptophyta; class Sphagnopsida; order Sphagnales; family Sphagnaceae; genus Sphagnum; species Sphagnum contortum. The sequence continues at coordinate 3,596,420 of OY987276.1, read as the reverse complement.
GACTGGAATGAGTTTCATACTTGACCCTAGATTGAAAACAGCAATAAACCACTCCCCTGGAGCAAAAAAAATTCCCAACATGAGTGATCTCTAATTCTAGCTGTATGCATAAGCAACTCCAGATAAGAAATTTTAGTAGATGGGTTTTAGTTTCAGAGTCTAGGTTTGGGTTGATAGTCATTGCAAAATACATCTCTGAATTCTAGCTCCAAGACTGTAGGCTGAATAAGATACAGATGCAATCAGTGCTACCTGAGGTGCCAGCAGCAACCCATATCCGTGTGTCCTCTATGTCATGTGAGCTTGTATGAATTAGCTGCACAATAGTCATCATTTCCCCTCCGCTTTCAGTGAGCCCAACTACAGCAGACACGATCACTACTGGAATATTTTGGGCGGACCACCTGGGTCTCATAATATTCTGCTCAAATGAGAAATTATACATAAACCTGCATCCTGAGTTTGTTGCATTTCTGGAAGGAAGGGCAAAAAGACATTGTCATGATAACAGGCTAGCACTCAAAAAGGCAATAGTAAATATAGAAGCAAACTGAGAACCGATCAGTTCATTATACGATAGCCCATAGTAACTTCATCTCTCTTATATTTTGTTCCCTTACCTCTGCAGTGGTGAAGCTGAAGGGTGACAGATTAGTACCTGTGTGTTACCAGTGGAGTGGGCATTCATTTGGAGAACAAGTACATTCGTGAGCAGAGCAAAAGTTGTATCATCCAAGTAGCGGAGGTCACCTCCAAACATAAGAGGCGACTTTGCAATCGCCCACAATGTCATCTGGAAAGATAGTTAAATTCCATCAATCCTTGACTCAAATATTGGAGTTGTGGCCAAGGGAATGAAAGAAATAGTTGGGTGCTCAAGAAGTCTACCTCAGTCTGCTGTTCATCTACAGTCAGATCGCATGGTCGATCCACACTCCTACTATCATCTGCAGTCCCAGGTTTTAATTCAACTTAAAATCCAAGTCAGGATTGTTGTAAATTTTCCACTGAAATCAGTAGTATCACACTACTGGAGTGAGCTCAATGAATGTCTAAGTGTTCACATGCATATTGATGGATTCAGTTCCAAACCAGGATTTGTGAGGAAGCCAAATGGCAACATGTCGAGGTCTGGCCAAGACCGCCCTCCCTGTGCCTGATTCACGCCCACCAAACCAGCATATGCAAAATCCCTGTCATGAAACAATTATCTAGAAGTCAGAAGTTTCGGATTTCAAGTAACCAAATCTGAATTTTCCACTGTAAAAAGTGCACAAACACAAAGCTACATTGTGAGAAGTAGGACTAATGTATGCAGACAAACAAAGCTAAGCATATAATCCTTGGAATTATTGGATTGAATCTATGTCAATCTATGCATCCTTTGATCTGTAGAAACTGAGATGAGAAAGGTTGTAGAGATAGGTTCAAGCCTGGCAATGTCAAAATGCGGTTGTAGAGAGTTCCAGGAATCCCAATTATCACGCGAGACACGGTACATATTAGCTAGATGTGCTACTTGGAGTGCCATGGCAGGAGTGGCTCCAACTCCAGGAGAAAGTGAATACACAATGGGCCGCCCTGTGTTGGCAATCACCTACCCACAACCATTCAGTAGAATCTCAGCAACCTGATGCACTTCCCAATACAAGGTTGTATTCTAGACTGTTTTTCTGTTCCATCACTTCTGGGTGTGATCAATAGTTTCTAGAACAAGAACACAGAGAGAGAATCACAGCAAGGAAAGCGAAGCACAAGGAAGGGGGTGTTGACTGGAAGCTTTGCACCTCTTGAAGAGATTGACTGCTGCAAATAGAAGCACCTGGAACATGCTGCTGTTAGCAGCAACACATGGATATTCAACAGTGAAGTGAAAGGTGAAAAAGTCAGAGCAGAAACCAAACCTGCGAGACAGCTGTGACTTCATCAAGAACAAGATCACTTCCAAAGATACAGTCATGTTTCACTGCTTCCACCCAATCCTGTGTTCTGTCAGACACAGATTGTTCAAATCGAGATTCATCCAGCATAGATAAGAAAATTCTAAACTTCTTTACTAAAGACAGGCAGAGACTCAAATTGTTCATGTGCAGGCAATATGCATGGCATACTTCAAATCCTATCTGAAAGTGCATAGAGGCAGGTTTCATCACCCAAATCTACACCCCAATCAGCATATTGCTGATAAAGTGACTCAATGAATGCTTGTCCTCCTGAGCAGCTGAGGTTGACTCTGGTGAAGGAATTCTGCATCCATGCACATTCCTCTCCTAGTAAAGCTATATCTCTTGCAGTCCAACTTCTTCCTGAAGCATCTGGACTTCCCTGTCACACACACACCCAATGCCTCTTTCCTCTCTATCAGGTCCTTTTCTTCACAGAACTCTAGATTCATTTCAAGACAAAAAGAGATGAAGAATGATGTCATGCCTTTGCTGTACTTGGCATTCTGGCAATTGAGGCCGTAAACAATAGATGATTGCTTGTTAAGCTATGCAGAGCCATGATGATGAGCTCAAGAAATTCAGGAATGAAGCCAAGTATCATGAGCAGGGAAAGAAAATAGTGATGAGAGAGAAGATGGACCTTGGCATTGAGGATGAGAGTGTTCTTGTCCACGGCCGCAAGGCTTATTCCACGCATCACATGGATTCCAAACTTGAGTCCCATGTTATGCACCTTATCTGCCACATGCTTGAATCCTTGTCCATTCCTTGAGGAAGGCCATCGCTGAGGATCTGGCTGTGGCCTCCCATACTTGTCTACAAAGTCTTTCCCCCTTGTTGTGGATGCAGTGCCATCCTTCTCCCGGTACCACAAGAAATCCACCACCACATACTGCAGCAGCTTGCAGCAATGCTGAGACATCAGGCTCAAAAATTCAAGCTCAAAGCTCATCTGATCTGATCTAGCTCCTCCAAACCTGAGCTCATTTTCCTGCTCAATTACTTGTTTTGCAGATCAGCATATTTTCTGTTTGCAGATTGACACATACCTCATAGCCAAATGGGATCAGCTTCTCAGCCACAACTCGTGCATTCTCGAGAAACACCTCCTCTGATATGATCCAAGAGAAAGCATCATATGAGTTCCATCCTCGTGGTGGGGTTGTGGCTACATTAGAGCTGCAGTGTACAACATGGTTGCCATGCATGCTGCACATACACCAAAAGGTCAGCAAAAGAGAAACCCCATGCAACAGCTGACAAAAAGATAAAATGATAGATCGCAGATACCAGAGCTTGCTGCACATGAAAACCCTAATGGCAGCAACAGCAGGGACTTGCAAAATTCTTCACAATTGTTTCATGAACACAGAGCCAGAGAGACAGAGATTTGTACATTGTAGTGAACAACAAGACAGTCACAAGTGACACTACTCTGATCTCCAAGATGATATGCACACATGTGGCACTGCTCCAACCCATTCTTCCCTGCCTCTTCACCACTTGCTTGCTCACATATCTCATCAGTTCAAACATAATCTCCACCTCCTGTTGCAGCAGCAGCAGCTCTTTCTTGCGAACCTCAGCACGGACCTGGAGACAATGGACCCTACTTGAACATGAGATTGGGGAGTTGCTTGAAAATGGAGAATTGGAACTGAAACCGGTGATCAAATGCAGCACAAAACAGAATGCAAACGGGACATCAGAGCATTTTCGTGATGTTGGCGACAGGCACCTGAATCTCATCTGTCGTTCATCGCGCGCATTGTATGATCAACTGCACATACCAGGAGCACGACAGTAGAAGAAAGGAGCGTCGGCAGATGAATCTCAAAACAAAATGCACATCAGCAGCATGGAATCCCGCATCCATCCGGTGGCAGCGCATACAATTGCCCGTATGCGAAGTTTTCTAGACAGAATGCGAGATACCCATCGAGCACAATCGCAGAAACTGAAGAAATTCTAGAGCAAGATCTGCGAACCCTAAGCAGCAGCGGTTTCTTTCCGGGGTGGGTGCTGCTGCTGCTGTGGATGGGAGAAGAAGAGAATTGAAGCCCCCAACTCCTCATCTTCTTCTGCAGAATTCACTGGTGATGGCTAGTTTTGCAAGTCTAGGATTTGAATTCCGACTGCCATTTTCTGCACCACCTAAGGAAGCAAGCTCGTTCTTGAGTTCCAGCAGCACAACCATCGCTCCTCCTCCTCGGCACCAGTGGTGCCGAGGAAGAGGAGGCGGAGGAGGAGGAAGAAGAAGAAGAAGCGAGTGTAGACTATGGCAGTGTCTTGAGAGAAGTTTGCAGTCATACAGAAAGGTGGGATACCAAGAAGGTTTGCGAGCAGCGCAGGCAAAAAATTCCAATGCTCGAGCAAGGGAAGAAGAAGAAGAAGCAGCAGGAGAAGAAGAGTCTGGTGAGAATGAGTGCGAGAAGCGAGTGTTCATGTTTGGGATGGGTTACACATGCATCGCCCTAGCAAACACTCTTCAGAAACAGAATTGGTACGAATGCAAAATACTAACTGAGAGAATCTCAAAACAAAATGCACATCAGTAATGCTGCTGCTGTTGTGATGGTGATGATGACTCTCTCTTGTGCTCCAGTTCCAGAACCCATTTCTTCCTTGATCTTCTTCAAGCTTCAGAGTTCAGGTCCCAGGATCTGTGGTTGTGCTTGTGGCAGGCTTGAACAGATGGTCAATCTGAATGCAGCAGGCTTCCTTGCATACACAGATGATCAATCTGGTGTCTTGCTGCAGCAATATGCTTTGCATTGCACAGATAATCATCTGTCTGCATTATGTGCACATCTTATTATGTATGCATGTATGCATGGTGGTTTTGAGTTTTCCCATGTTGAAACTGTGCAGGATAGTTTCAGGGACTTGTCGCAGTGATGAGAAGGTTGCAGGTCTGCAATCCCGAGGATTCCAGGCATTTCACTTCAACCCAGACAATGATGGAGAAAATATGAAGTCAGTACTTATTTTTCGCTTCTTTTGCCCCCTCTTTTGTCTCTCTTTCTACCACAGTTTCTCAAAGAACAATTCACCAATCATATGGATTTTGTGTATCTGCTCTGTGCATCCATGACCAAGTTCACCAGATATGTGAAAGCAAGGCTACAAGCTTGGAGACATCTTGTGAAGCTCGGAGAGATCTTGAGATACCATGTGCAGTTTGTATCTCATCTTTGTGAATATACATTCATGTGACAGAGAGAATGCAGTACAAGAGCTCTATGCTGCCACGCATGTCGTGAGCTCAATTCCACCTGTGGGAGATTTCAACGAAGACCCAGTATGTTAGCAGCACATGTGTGTGATCCTTCAAATTGAGTCTACACAATCATCTAGAACAGAATGGATTTTGTTGTGAGATTGTGTGGAGGCATACCTGCTGAAGGCAAAAGAAACACTTATTTCGGTTATCTTGAGCAAGGTTTTTTACTCTTGGTACCAAAGGAGGAGAGACTGCAATGGCACCTCCTCCATTGGAAAGAATGGAAATCTCTGTCCACCACAAAATGGAGAGACATGAATCTCTCCTTCACATGGAGATCACTGGGATCATTAGTCCTTATGGCAGATAGAGTCTGAGTGTCAAAAGTTTTGTGGGTTTTGCTATTCTTGAAGTTGCACATTTGCACAATGTTGATGTGGAGAAATCTTGCATCCTAAAAAAGGGGCTGTAAGAATGCACAGGTCCTGCAAATCCATAAGCAAGAATTGGTCCAAGCGGCAACAAAAGGAAAGCTTCGGTGGATTGGTTATCTTTCATCAACTGGTACTCTGAGAACTCATGCACTTTCAGATTTTGATGAGAGAGATGACTTTGATATGGTCCTTCTTGAACTGGAATCTGATTCTTTCTTAGTAGCTCTTTGGAAGCTATATGATTTTTCATGGGTGCTGATTCTCATATATCTGCATAGTTTATCACTCTGAAAGATTATTGCATGATTCCACATAAGGAAAAAAAATTCCAATTGCGTCACAGATGTTGCCTTGCAGGCGTATATGGAGACTGGTCAGGCAACTGGGTGGATGAAGAGTAAGCTACAGCATAAATCCAAAATGCACAAAACTTGCTAACTGTACACACACAAATGACCATATGTAGGCACAAAATGTCACCACTTACAACATCATGAAGCAGGGGAGGCAGGTCTTTTGGCTTACTGAAAATCTTGGCTGGTTTTTTTTGGCATATTTTCTGCAGCTCAGTGCCAAAACCAACAGAAAACAGAGCAATTGCCAGGTTGAAAGCTGAGAATGCTTGGCTTCAGCTAGCACAACTGACTGGTGTTGCTGTGCACATATTTCGACTAGGAGGAATATATGGACCTGGACGCAGGTCTTTTGTTTGCTCTCACAGCTCCATTTGACATAGTTTCCTGTAGTTTTGGGTTGATTCATGAGGCTGATTTTCACCTGAAAGTTGACTCCTCTGATTTAGACGACTCCTTTATTCTGGCTGAAAATATTGAGAACAATTGGTAATATGCAGAGATCATGACAATGGGCTCTCATCATGACCTCTCTGTTGGGTTGGTACCAGTGCTTTGGATACTGTCCTCCGTCAACAGCATCCACGCTCAGGTCAACAGAAGCTGCGAGATGCACGCAGGTTCACATCAAGAGTGCATGTGGCTGACATTTGCCAAGTACTGACAAAAGCTATGGAAGTGCACCATTTCAAGCAAGATTTTGAGCAACGGTAGGTAACTCATATCTACAAGTAAATCACAATGTGGGAGTTTCCCCTCTGCAATCCCATTGATCAACTTTTGGTATTATATATGAAAACCAAAGCAGTCCTTTCACAGGCAAGAACCCTTTTTTACATCTTTATCTTGATAAGCATCATTGTATATCTGTTTTCAGGAGAATATTCAACGTGGTAGATGATGATCCTATGCCACGCTCAACAGTTATGGCTTTTGCAAGAACCCTTCTTCACAAAACTGGTATTAAGGAAGCCAGTCTTGAGTCCTCTGCTGAAGTAGGAGCTTCTCATGGTCTGAAGAGCAAAGAGGATTCAGGCAGGGAAGTACCTGAGAAGAGGGTGTCCAACAAACGCATCAAGGAAGAGCTCCAAGTTGAGCTGCTATATCCAAGCTTCACATTTGGATTGCAAGCAATTTTTGAAGGTGTGCACAACCCTTTTGATTGACTGGGCACACAATGTCATGTGTCATTAGGATTGGTAAGCATGGAAGGCCACTTTAGATGAGGGTCCAAGGTGCAGGGTCCAATGAACTAGAGCAACCCTATTGGCTGAGAGCCATGAATTGGACCCACAACCTTTAATGATGGTCCAAGACCAAAAAGTGGCAAATTGAGGTTAAAACCTACATGGCACCATTTGGAGGGTAACCAATTGGTTCAGACCAAAAAAACAGAGCTCATGATTTGGAGAACCACAATGCAAGCTAGGGTGCAACACAGGGTCTAACTCAAGGATTCTATTTGCTTCATATGAGTCCAAATTGGTTCCTAGGAATTTGGACCCTGGACTCCATCTAAAGTGGGCCTTAGAATTTGCACAGACAGACCTAGCTGTGTCAACAAAATTAGCATGGTTTATAGCTGATTCTTGTGTACTGGCATCTTGCCATCAACAGGAGTTTCAGGAAGAGCAGCAGGCCTAAGTTTCTGCCTGGCTTCTTCAAGTTGAGAGTATCCACATATCTATCTGCACAATCAGAACAATAGCATCTTTTCCTTCCTTGGACAAGAAATTGCAACTTGAAATGAAAATTTATCAGCTGCTGCAGTAGGGATGCCTCTTTTACATTCAGTGAACTCATAAAACACGAAAAGATGACAGCACTTTATACAGAACATTTTGTTGCTAGAAACACTCCCCTTCCCAAATGCAACCTGAGTTTTACAGTCTCCTCAAACGAGGAGGAAATGTTCACACAAACATGTTCTACAACTATACACCAACATAACCAACCATGCCGGATTTGTACAAGAATTCTGCTCGTAGCTACGAAAATAAGCTCCAGTTGAGCCAAAGTTCCATCTTCCAAGAGGAGAGATATATGTTCATCTACATAAGCAAAAGATCTAAACTTTCAAAAGTACTGTGCCTCAAAATGGGTTCACCAGAATAAAACTAGGTTTTCACTGAGCAAAACATGAATCAAGATATGCCTCCTCCAACCAGTAGTAACCTTTGTGTTTGGAAGTAGATGTCTTTATCAGTACTGGGAACTTCTCCATACTTGAGATTTAAGTCAACCTGTATAGACTTGAGAGAGGAGAGAACGTTTCCATGGTAATATATATGATATCAGTCAACCTGCATAGAAATGAGAGATGACCTATAAGAATGTTATACAGATTTCGCATCTGACTATGAATTGCAAATAGGAACAAAGAGAAGCAGAACCCTAAAGAACAGGGGAGAGAAAAAAAGGAATATCAGTCACCTGCATAGAAATGAGAGATGACCTATAAGAATGTTATACAGATTTCATATCTGACCACAAATTGGCAAACAGCAACAAAGAGAAACCAAACCCAAAAGAACAGAGGAGAGAAAAAAGCAAAACTCTGGAACAGTTTGAACAATAGAGACAGGTGCAGCACACATGTTCAAACACCTGGTTTGCAAAGCACAATGCAGAGGAAGCAAGATGTTGAAGAGACAAGACAGCAGAAGAGCACAGTTTGATCCAGACCTCTCAAGGTTTGCAGGTTAACAGCTGAGAGATACCTGAACTTTCTCAACCAGCCAAGACCTTAGGGATTGCCATCCAGAGAACATTTAACCGGCAGCAACATCTGCTGGTGTTGCTCCTTTCTTCTGAGAGGCATGCTGGGATTCTGTGTCTTCTGGGCGGACTTCATGACTTGCTGGCCCAGAACCCTGCCATCGTCAGGTGCACAATCTCAGCTTGAAATTTACAGAAAAAAAACATTAATGGGTAGCAAAGTATGCAAATGAAGAAAAAACCTAGAGACAATCGAGAAGCACAAGCTGGCCTTTCTGTGATTGCGAAGAAGCTCGGCAAATGGTAAAGGTTCCAACCTCAGATCCGTGCAGTCTTTCCTCGCGCTGCGTGTTGATGAAGTCGCGTGTCGACTTCTGCTTGCTCAGGTTAGGTGTATATTTCTGACCTTCAGCATCCGTGGACAACTCTGGACTACTACTACTACTATTTCCTTGCGGTTGTTGCGAATGTTCGCTCCCCGGGGCAATTCCGCGCTCAGTGCGCTTCTCATCGATCGGCGGCTCGCCTACTCCCCAATGGGAACTGGAGCTGTCCTCCGGTCTCTCTTGCGCAAATCCTCTCTGTACCTGCCAGGGACAGAAACAACGTCCTTACTGGTTCTTGACCAGGCTATCGCAAGAAAAAAGCACGATCCGTCTCTGTCTGTCTGTCTGTCTGTTTACCTGTGTGTGTGTGTGTGTGGTTGTGTCTCTCTCGGCAGTAGCAATGCGTCCAAAAAATGCACTACATGGCCGACTTACTTACCATGCACTGAGTGATGCTTGCCGGATGTGATCGCGAGTAAGTCGACATCAGCAACTTCCGCACCTGAATCCCTAAGCTTCCTCCTCCGCCAACCCTAGCCATCGCTTCTTGTTATTATAACACAGCAACACCAACAAGCACCTTCGCGGTGAAAATCAGAGCACTAAAACGACAACAAAAAGTAGTCCTCCGGACTCCACCCCGCTCTCTCTCTCTCTCTCTCTCTCTCTCTCTCTCTAGCACAAAAGAACACGATACAGAAAACAAAGTAACGATTGAAAAAAAGCTCCCCCAAAAAAACCACCGAGACACTCAAAACGCACAAATCCTGGCTCTATGAAACCTCCTAAGTCTTCACAACAACCTTGTTTGGCCAACAAACACAGATGCAATCAAGCACAAAAGCTCCTCGGCATTTGTACACAAACGTGCACAAGAACTCGGATTTACCGGATGAGGCGGTGAAGAAGAAAGAGGACGGACGAGGAAGGAAGACGAAGAAGACGACGACGAAGAACCATCCAAATGGACGTGGCAGACAGACATTCATCCATGAACTAAGGGATTGATTCCCATACATGGAGTATCAAATAGAGCCTCAAGTGCTTTTTTTTTTTCCTTCTTTTTCCCCCAAATTTGGCTACAGGACCGTCACACAAGGAAAATAGAAAAGTTTAGGAATTGTGCCATATTTTGCTGACACGCTAGAACCTGTTGTCCAAATATGGCAATTTAAAAAAAAAGTGAAAATCCATCATAATAACATGGCAACTGTGGGTAATTTTTTTTTTGGCCCCAAAAAAAGCCTTTGTATCTATGAAACTTGGGCATTTAATTTTAATTTTTTTTTTGTGTGGCCACAAAAATTAGCCAAAAACAAAAACACACTGAATTGAGCTAAGTAACTAAAGGATTGATGCCCATGCATGGTGGGTCCAAATGCTGTTAACCAACTGAAAAATGATGCCAATTAAGGATTTGGATTTTATGGTATGCTATTGTTGCTTCTATTAATTTAGTTCATGGGTGTGCCCCACAATTTTATTTATTTGTTTAATTTTTGGGGGAGGAGCCACTTCGATTGGCCCCCTCAACTCCCCCAAAATAGAAGCACCAATAAACAGGGTTGCTTCACAGAGTGTGAGTGCCTTTGGGAAAAGTAAGTTGGTACATCACTGTTTGCTCACAGACCCATATTGAATTGTGTCCTTAAAGCTACCCAATTCTTTCTTCAGCAATTTGTAACTGTAGTTTTGCTGCAAGCACTCTATCCAAAGAGAAGATTGTCTATCATCGGTCGTCTTAGAGCAGCTCCAGCGGTGCTGAGTATGCAACTGCTGAAAAATATTTCTCACATCCAAGTTTAGTTGTTTACTCTTTTTTTCCAACCTTTCCCCATAAAACTAAAACTGGGAATGTGCAAATCAGTGGGAGAGTACTACCAACAAGCCATGTTGACCAATCATTATGGTAGGCCAATCAAAAACAGGGAGCAACAATCAGATCATGTTTATTGCACTTTTCTTTAGCAGGTGCACAGCTTTATTTGCTTTTCTCTGCTGCGCCTTAAGCTAACCTCTGCAAACTGTGCAAAAACTGGCAGGGCACAAACCATTTCGATGAGCCAAACCAACATGTTTTGACTTTTTGTTATGCACTTTTACGTACAAGGTCGCATACTAAGCAGTCTTGGGGGATGCTTTAAGTAATCACTAGTAATTGGGACTTTTGTTGCAAACGTGCACTGAAGAGGAAAGAAGATTGGTGCCGGTTATAGTATGATCAAAGTGACTCTGTTAAAAGATTGGGTGTACTTTGGTGAGTTTTTGTTGTGATTTCTTTCCTCTCATAAGTGCTGCCATGTAAACTTTATTTCGGGTTTAGAGTTTATTTCTGGTTGATTGTGGTCGTAGTGGTCTTTCTTTCAAATTCAATCATTCTAATCTTTCTATCTTCGAATTTTAGGGTGTCTTTTGAAGATCAGTGGTCTATTTTGTGCTTCAACCCAACATGGATATTGGAATCACAAATCAATACATAGAAACTTGTACACATGTCACCACACTCGTCAGAGTACCATAACACAACCAGAGAGAGAGGAGTCCAACAAAAAATCAAAAGCAAAACCATATCTTGCCACACTTTTAAACACCAACACACGATGCCAACAAATTGAGAGTGCACAGGACCCAAAACGGCATCAATGTGGATAAGAACTTGAAAAAGCAAAACCATATCTTGCCACACTTTTAAACACCAACACACGATGCCAACAAATTGAGAGTGCACAGGACCCAAAACGGCATCAATGTGGATAAGAACTTGAAAGAAAATTGAATGTTTTCCATCTTCAGGATTCCATGGATAGGTAAACCCAATTGCTCAACAAGCTTTTCAATTCATTTCCATAATATCAGCTTTCAAGTGGTCACCAAATCCACTTGAAAGCTGAAAGATTTATCAAATCCAATCACTTAGGTCCCCAGAAAAAGTACCAATGGTTTTCAACATGCAGCTCACATGAAGGGTCTCTGCATGATTGCCAGTGACAATCTTGAGTCTGTGCACACACATTAATCACTCCAACATTCACAGGATCTGTTTTAACAAGAATCAAAGATTGGCCAACACACAAGGTTTTAAGATTCAATCTCATTTTTTGCAACAAAGAAAGCTCCCATGTCAGAATAGGAGTTTAGACCTTAGAATGAGTTTATGAGCTTAGATGATAACAATGACACATCCAGCAACAATGGGTCCAAACAAACATAGCATTGTTGAGGTATGATTACAAACCAGACCATCTAAATGCTATCCTTGACATTCGTCTGCCAGGATTGTAACGGTCTTTGCCATTTGTATAAGTCAAAAGTTTCTTTCAACAGCTGACAGAGACATTGACCTGACTTAACCCTCGGCATTCTTCTAAACTCAAGAGCAGTTGCATGAAGAAATTATAACTAACGAAAGAGAGAGCTGCGCACACAAATGCTTTGTTAAAACAAAATCCAAACAGCAATGACGTAGCATCAGACTCTGATAGGAATGTCTCATCATTCAACTTCAATCAAATAACAGAAATATACAACCACAATGCAACATTCAGAGCACACAAACAGTTCTTATGTGGTACTCCAAAGATAAGAGCATCAAAGTGTATCTCTCAGACAAATGCCTCGTTTGCACATCAGTGTAACTGGTAACCCAGTGAATGCAGGCAAACTGCAGGGAGCTACAACATGAAAAAGAATATTCCATGGAATAAAACCCCCTCCATCCACCTACATCCTATCTACACTCAGTCTTTGTCATGTGATGGCCATCACAGAGAAACCCTTCCCCTTATACAGAACATCCGGCCATGTAAGATCAACCGTAGCAAAAATGCACTGCAGGAAACATACTTACCAAAAAAGATCAACATGATTAAAATATGCACACCAAATTCCTAATATGAGCAAAAGTACTGCCTGCACAACCACCTGTGAAATGTTTACAAACCATGGGTAGAAACAATCTCCACACAATCCCTTCCAACCTCTCATGGTAGGAAAATGCCCTAAACCATTAGCTTTGGTTTCTGCCTCTTGGCTTAAAGCAAACCTTCAAACAAACAGTAATATGTAGATATACTCCACATCCAGCAAATAATATATGAGCCAGCAAATAAATGTTTCATTGGTAATTGTCCATAGGTAAACCAAACACAATACAACAGACAATGGTAGCCCTTGTGACTGTTAACTGGCACTTTCATCATGTATGGCAGGAAGACGCTACCAATCCAGCTCAATGATTTTACTCATCACTGAAAACATAGATGAACAAAGTGGACAAAGTCAGCTCTCATATTGGAGGAGACACTCTTAGAAAATAATCAGATATGAGGTAAAATATACACAAAACATAATCTTGTAATCAAACAAAACCAAAAACGACCTGTAGATTAGAGACAATGAAATCTCTTGCCTTCAATGAAACATACACATGAGTCAGAGATAGAGAAAGTTCAAGATTGCAATCAACAAGAAGTAAAGTTCAACTCACTCCTGATAAGGCACATAGTAGAGTAAGTTGGAACCAGCAATCAAAATGTGCTGAAAAATTGGCATCAAAACCCATTCTCAAAAAAACCTCATGGATTTATATGCATGGTGTCCTCAACTGAGCATTGGGACATCTGTGGCATAAGAATCACTGAAAAGTGAGGGAGCAATAAAACAAACCATCTGTAATCAGACACTATCTTTAATCTCTCAAACTCAACCCTATCTATCTTTGGATCAAGTTATCTCTGCAACAACCAATGTCTCCACGTCACTTAAGCAACCAAGGTGCTGGCAGTTGCAGACTCACTGCAAAACAAAGCAAGCAGAGGAAAATAAGAACCGTTGAAACCATAGAATTGAACAAATACACAAGGATTAAACCAGACTCTTTAAAATTCATGCTGTGTCGTGTAGCTGCTGTGACATGTGATACAGTAGTAGGAGAGCTTGTGTCACTTACTATTTCCAGTTAGGTGGGAGTTTCTTGGTGCGCTTGTAGTAGCGGGCAAGGCGGTGAACACGGCTCTCAATGAGAATAAGCCGGAACTTCGAGTCCTTATCCTTGCGGTTTCTCTCCAGATGCTTGCGCACAGCCACAGCCTTCTTGATCAAATGATACAAATCCTCAGGGATCTCAGGTCCTAATCCTGCATGGCCAAAACTGTCAGTTGTCTTCTACATTATCAGAAGCTATTGGAAACCTTGCCAAAAATCCGGTGCAAAACTGACCTACTCAGTGACAAAGTTCAGGCATCAAACATTAAGCAAAGGAGACCATCCTAGAGCAAGCTCAAACACTACTGGAAACGACAAAGTTTTACCAGAATCAACCCCTGATAGCTCACTGTTTAAGCCCTAGGAAAAGGCTTGCCAGTGTGGCATACAGAAGGCAAGAAAGTTGGGGTTTCAAATGCTACCATGGCCCTTGAGAATACGGAGCACTTTGCTCCCTGTCACACTGTTGACTTGTGCGATACCGTGAGAGTCCCTCAGTATAACACCGATCTGCGAGGGAGTCAATCCCTTCTTCGCTAACTTGCAGATATGATCCTCCACCTCCGCAGTGGTAATCTTCAACCAGCTTGGGGGTGTCCTCTTGTACGGCAAAGCCGATGAGGACATACCTTTACTGCAGCAAGCCAAAAAAATACCAAAAAAGAAAATTAAAAAAATACAAGCATCTTCAGACATAAATCCTAGAAACCATGAAAACTATAAAAACTCTTGAACCGAAAAACAACAACAATTCCTGAAACGCTGCCAAAACCCTCTACTGAAACAGCTTGTCAAACATCAGCATTTACTCACCCACTGCTGTGCATACGCCCCATGATGGCAAGCTTCGAAAGAAGAGGCAGACGCCGGTGAGGGAGTTAGGTACAGACACAGGCTCGAGGAGCTGATCACACACTCTCTCTGTGTCTCTCCCAAAAACCAAAACGAAAATGAAACTGGTGACTGTACTAGACTGCGGCGAAGATAAACAGAGCTTGCATTAGGGTTTAGTGCGCGTCCGTCTGATCTAAAAGTGATCCACGGTTTTTGAAGGTCCACGAGGTCACCCGACATGACACCTGGTTCTTGGGACTTCGGAAACCATCCTCGTTGTTCTGCATTGATAACAACTGGTGACGACACCTCGTTTCGCAACCCTAAATTCCTGAGCCCTAAAACTGAGAGGGCATGTGATTGAAATATGCAATTTCTTTTGTTTTCTTGTAGTTATCTTTCATTTTAATTAGTCTTATTTTTTCCTTGAAATATGTTGGGCTAGTTTTTAGGAAAAAAATTATTATCATTGTTACAAAATATTTTTTTAAAAAAATTAAATTCATTTAAAAATATATCTTCAAAGCATCAAACCTCAAAAGTTCAAAAAATGTGTATAATGGTGTTGATAATTTAAAGAGCACTTTTGTTTTCCCACATATTGGATCCATATAATAAAATGTTATTTTTTAATCTTTTCTTTATCATATAAAAACACATTTATGAATGATTACAATGAAATCTAGAATCATAATGATTTAAAATATGATATTTATTAAAAATTTGAAACTTTTTGACTCATTAATTTTGATGGAGATCAAAATATTTTTTGTAAAAAATTACAACAAGAACTAAACCACCTAAGTAACTAAAGGATTGATGCCTATGCATGGTGTGTCAAATGGAGCTAACTAACTAAAGAATAAGCCCATGCATGATGTGTTGAATGTAATTAACCAACTAAAGTATGATGTCAATTAAGGATTTGGATTTTATGCGATATTAATTATTTTTATTGCATGTTTGGAGAGAGTTTGAGTGTGCAAGAAGGAAATTTTGAACGAATTACATTCCATACATAGTTTGTAATATTTTAATGGTTTGTGGTGTTCTATGGTCATGGAAGAGAGAGCAATAAGAGAAGTGGGATGAAAGGATTTGTCTTGGTTTTTCAAGTTTCAATGAGTGAGTTTTCTAATGGAGTTTAGAAATCTGGGGAATGCTGATGAGCATACTGAAACTTGAGATGAGTTAGAATAAGAGTTTTAATAATATCTTGAAGGATTTTGGTTTCTTTTAGAAGATTTTTTGGAAGATTATATTTTTGCGTGGTGAAATAGTTGAGTTTTCATTTACTTCTTCTTTTGCCTTCTACAGAGCCGTTTAACTTATAATTTTGCTTTTGCCTGTATGGGAGAGAGACTTAGGGAATGATGAAGGTTAGTTTTCATTTGGTCTCATATTTTGAGAATAGTTCACAAGGTGGGTTACTTGGAGTTCATTTTTAGTGAACTTTCATTGGAATGACAGTTTCTATTTAAACTCTTGTTGCTGGTTTGGAATTGCCATGATGTACAAAGGTCATATTACATAGTTAAGTTTATCACTCCTCAAAGCATATCACACAACAATGTCATTCATGTCTACTTGGAGCCACTCCCAGCCATCGATATAGTCAATGTGCATAAAAGGGACGGCTTCACAAAATGTGAGCACCTTTCCAAAACTAGTTCGTCCATTGGTGTTTGCTCCGGGACCCATGTTGCAATATTCACCATAGTAGATTGTCCTGAAATGGTGATAACATATTCTTTTTTTTTTAAGTCTTTGGTTTTTAAAAGGGTCAAATAACACACCAAACACTTAAATGCACTCATATATACTCCATAGCATACCCCCAACATATAGGTGAAGTAAGGGATTAATCTTGACATGTTTGGGTATACAAAATTTTAATTATTTTTTTATTGGATCCCCCTTTAAAAATTAAAAAATTTCAGAGTGGGTATACAAAGTTTAATTCTGTCAATTGTGTCAATTGAATTCTTTTTTTATTAGTTTCCCCTTTTAAATTAATATTCTCATATTGGGCACCTATGCGAAATTAAATTATGTCCAATTTGGGTTGCCGTTGGATACTTTCTAGTGTGAACCTAATCTGCTCAACCTACATGACCAAAAAGAAAGAGCTCACCAATCATGGTATAGCCATGGTAAACATGGTATAGCCATGGTGATCATGGTATAGTGCCACTTACGTGTCTGCACTGGATTTGCCCCAATCACTCCAACCAAGGGGATCAATAATATCGTCCATGAAAGTTGTGGAGAATACAACTCGAGAGGCTGGACCCCAAGCCCGGCCCAACAAATTCAACCCAGTTCCAACTATTGAGCAGTGGACAAAGGAGAATCCGGTGTTTTCATCCACACTTTGTCGACTATGAGCTGTTATGTACCCATGTTTTGTTGCAGTTGTGTTGATCATGCAGTCCTATGCGAAGGAAGAACATAAAACATTCAAAACATTAAAACCCTAACCCTAACCCTAACCAATACAAGCTGATCTAAACATGACTAAAATATGAGGTGAAGTAGCTTGCAGTGTAAAAAGGGCAACTGAAAACCACCAACAACATTCCTGGAAGCAATAATCCCTCCCCTTAAAAGCAGGGCCTAAAAAAAAAAACCAAGAAATTATTTTTCCATCTAACATTAGGCCAACCTTGTTTAATGTGACAAATTTAATTACATTAATTTCAACCTATGCTACATAATACATAACACATATATTTTACATTGAAATTCATGAAACCTTATAATTTACCTCCCACATGCATTGTAAGCCAAGGCCTACTACTATAGGAAACCCACATTATGTTGTAGTAGTGTATGTACCATGCATGAGAGCTAAAAGTATATTAGAGCTTGTATTCTACATACCTATTAGGAATGGATGAGAAGTGGGACGTAGTAAATATTGAAGCCTTTGTATTTCATTTAAGGATAGGTACGTATGGGAATTGGGTACTTTTTGCCTTCATAAATTTCATTTTCATTGAAAAAGAGTGTGATTAACAGACCTTATATAAGGAGCGTCCATTACCAAAGATGAAGTCACCAAAGATGAAGTCAATTGATCCCTCAATGTAACAATCTTTGAAAAAATGTCGACCCTTTCTATCATAGAGGGTATCTTGTGCCCCATAGAATGCACATGAATAGAATGCTGCCATATCCCCTGACGCCTCGAATGCTATTGCTTGGGCCCCAACAATGCCAGGTCCAGGTTTTGGAGCTGTATTCTGTGATGTTCCCTCTCCCACACAATCACTCCTTACACTCAATAAAGTTAATTTTATTTTCTATTATTTTTCTCATTGGTCACTTTTCTAGAATCCATTAGGTCACACAATAAAATAAAAATTAATTAATCATAATCTTCACATTTTTCCACAATCCTAAGCACAATAATTTGACAAACACATGTTAGACCTTAAACCCTAAACCCATGAAGTTCCACAAAAAAAAATGATCTCATAGTTCATAGTAACACTTAGTGAACATTCTTCAAAATGTGGGAAATCAATAAAAACTCCATAGAACATCCATAGTCGGAAAACACTGCCTAGATTTTTCCTTTGTATTTTCAGCTCCCTTACCTGCCTGAAGAAACCTATTTTCAGCAGGCGGGATCTTCTGCGGTGGAAGGTACCAGCCAGGCTGTACTGGGATCCTTCTTACCAGTGGAAGGTCCTAGCCAGCCTGTCACTATTTCTAAAAAGTGAAAAAATCTCAGCTCTGCCTTACGTAGGAAAAGGACCTGAGTACAGGCCCTTCTCCTACACTTTGAACCCTTTCAAGCAGAGCCAACAAACAACTAATCGGATGGCAAAGAGTCAATGTGTATGATTTAGAACTAAATCATACCTCAAAACTAATGTCTTGTGCAATGAAATGATCAGCATGCACAGCCACTGATGCAGATGTGAAAGTGCTTCCTGTTTTGTTAGCATTATCATCCCATGTAATTATGGTGTTGTGCCTTCCTGACCCTTGAAATGTGACATAAGTCTTTGAGCTTGGAACATGAACTTTCTCTCTGCAATTACCCCCCCCCCCAAAACATTTTTATTAAAAAAGAAGAAGTCATGATATAAATTACTCTTCAATGCTTTCTAGGACTTTTACATGCTTATTATGACAATCAATCAATCTTAGGCAAATCAATTTGGGATTCCAATTATAATTTTGAGCATCAATTACACCCATTCAGGTCTAGTGAAGAGTATATATATCTACATATAAGATCATTAATACGAAGTCATCAACTAAGTCAGGTTCATTCTGGTCTTGGGCAAGTATATAATAATTGAGACTAGTTTAGAAGAACTTATTAATACTCACTTGTATATTCCTTCATGAATGTGGATAGTGGTGCGCACACTGCTCCAATCTGGCACTGCATGCACAGCCGCCTGCACAGTTGTAAAATCTCCAACTCCGTCAATCTTGTCCACGATCATCATTGTACATACATCTAGCTTCCGTCGTTGCTTCTTCATGTGCAAGCAGCTTGATCCTTTGAAATTGATATGGCCGTTGTAACCATGGAGATATATAAGCGGATGCAGATTAGGACTTTTCTCTTCCAAATCCTGAGTTGTTGTTGTTGTTGTTGTAACATGACTGCTGAGCTGATTGTTCTCCAATGGCTCGAGTGTCAATCCTAGTTTCACTAGATCATGATGGTCTGAAAAGGAGGTGGTCACGGGTAATATTAAGAGTACCACCAACACATGAATCATGATCAACAGTATTGGTGATCTGCGAGAGATAATATTTGACGAATAGTTGGGCATTGTAAAAATCTCTGCAACTTGCAAAGGTCATGAATTTTTCCAGGAGCAATATGCTAGCTTATAAGCTTATTATAAAAATGACAAAAAAAACAAAAGAATTAGTCCCATTGCATTAATTGTGCTTTCAAGCTAAATACTGATCACTTTGGTGTTTCTTGCTGCATGCAGTTGCTGTGAAATAGCTGTTCAACCAATGAAGCTAAATCCCTACTTAACATCTGAGAGGGAAGTTAATGTGATTCAAGGATAGTATTTAATGAAGAAAAAAAATGTCTCATATACGCAACTAAATATCACTTGCTATTCATCACAACTAGGCCGAGGATTGCCAACCTCAATATGGAGTTTTCTTTTGAATTAGTTGCATGCAAACTAATTCTTCAAGTCAATACTAATATGAAAGAAGTACGAAACACAAAACCACATTCCTATGCTGGTGAAGATTAGAAGAACTACTTGAATTTTTAATACAAGGATTCTATCTCTTTTGAGAAGCTATTTGTTGCATTGGACTTAAGCCACTAACTAGTAGTACACAATGTCAGCACTCGTCACTATGTTGAAGCTTTGATTAGAGCAACAAAAATCGATCACTATATTCATGTGTAATGATAATCGATTCAACTTGAAATCAATATAACTAGAGGAGTTTCCGGAAATGATGATACTTGAAGATCAAGAACCATGAGAGGATATATCATATAAGTAAACCACAATATTTTGCAATGGTCATGGTGCCACACAACTTACATGAACAACAACAAAAGTATTCACAAAACTTAGATGTTGTGCACTTGTAATGATAATTGCGCATTCAAATTTGTTACTTCAACACCAACTGATCAAGTGTTTCTACTTTTTTTTTGTAACATGAATTGTTGTTAGTCAATCATGAGTCTAGGAGCGCCCTCCCATGCATGTAGATCATAATCTAGTAGCCATAACATCACATCAATCACATGATCCTTGCCTCTTGATTGAAACCCTATAATTTTTTTAAATCATGAATAATAATTATATTTCTTCATTAATATTGGATGAGTGAGAGCTTATATTATTATTGAATTGTGCACAAATGTTACAAATTAGGTACTAAGAAAAATTCACAAGTTGGATCTATTGTAAGTAGTCTTCATCATCACACATGCATAGCATGAGTATAACATGTTGTGATTCAATGCTCGCTGTGATCTTGTTGCAATAGAGTGTTGATGTTGGTATTGTTTTCCACAAGTTTATAATACACATACATCTGGTGCAGGTCATTGATCCTTGATAGCTAAATTTTTTGGTTGATTGTTCAATGTGCCATTGATATATCCCTTGCTAGTTACTTGCTTGCTTGTTGGAGCAACCAAGCTTTGCTTACTCAATGTGTTCTGGTCAAGAGCTTTTGCCATCTTGATATGTTTACAATTTTATATAAATTTTAGGGTTTTATATTTATCAACTGCAATAAGAATTCTCCTATTATGATCCTTAAAGATGAAACAACACTTTGAATATATATATACCTTAAATCCTAGGATTAATTTTCTTTCAACAATCCTTTCAGTTTTGAAATGAATCTTTATGAAAATATGGGGTTAAGGTGTGGAAAACCTTCATAATCAATGTAGGCAATGATTTCAATAACTCCACTACTCATATGATAACATCATAGTAGACTATTGTAAATCATGAAATATTAATAACTTGAATATTAATTTTTAAAAACTGATTTTTTGGATATATATATTTGTTTTTAATTTTCAATGTGGACCCTAACCCTAGGCCATGGTAGTTGATGGTGTCATGATATGAGGACTTGAATCCTCTAGAAGTGAACCACAAAATTGCAATTTCTTGGATTGGGTACATCAACCCTAATGTTGGACCAAATATTCTTCCTTGTTTTAAAATATCAATAACCATGCAATGAAAAGTCTCATGGTGCAATTCCACAAAAATGATGAATGGAAAATTTGACTAATTGATGGGTTGCTGCGGTTGCATGATTTCAATTTCTCATGAGTTCATTTTAACAACAAGAACTCTAATGTGACAAACATTTGTTAATTTGATATCCTAGGTATAATAATGATGATGTAATGTGAAGTCTCATCATCTTGGGAAGCAAATTTTATTTAATAATATTTTTGCACAATTACATGAGAAGTAATAATATTCTCCTTGATATGACATGGATTCCATAAAATTAAATGGCCTTACATTTTAAACAAATTATCACATTTGATTGGTTGTAACTAATTAATATTACATAATGTTTCTCTTGAATTGTGTGCATTAATTGAACAAATTAATCACACTTTTTTTGTGTGTGTAATAAAGATGGAACCAAACCTTGTTTTGAATTAGAAAAGCTCTAAATTCTTTGTGAAAATGACCATAATAAATCCAAAGAATTGATTTTAAGACTAAACCAAAGATTTCTACATGGTTCTAAAATCTCTCTCCACTCATAGATAAAACTAATAAACAAACACCTCCAACTATTAGTTCCCTCCAAATGACAAGGAAAACAAATTCAAACCACCAAATCCTATTGGCTTGGGAAAAAAATCTTCATGTCAACACACAACCAAATGTCACTAAACATTGAAAATAATGGTCCATTTCTATCATTTCCACAAACCTATTAAACCCTATTACACATTTATATGTTAGTTCACTCAAGATCAAGATTTTTTTGTGGTGACTTTTCTTCCATTTGATGAATGTTTTTTTCAAAAAAAATATTTTGTCAAATAATCTTTTTTTTCAAAAGCGTTCACAAAAAATCAACTAAAATTTCTAAAAGAATTTGTCATGTTTCTACACATTGTTCAAGCAAATAGCCGAAATAAAAAAGGATTTAAATAAATTTCAACTTGCATAGTCAATCTATAGCCAAATGTGATTAAATCATCTTGTGGATGACCATTAATGTGACAACATCACAAAATTGACAAAGAAACACTACTAAAAATAATTAAGAAAAAAAATTTAATCCACCAAATCCAACACTTCATTGGTCATAATGTTATTTTTGCACAACTACACACAAGCCTATCCAACACCTTCTATATGTACTATTGCACTCCTACTATCACCTTTACATGCATAAAAACATGTTAACAAACAACAGAAGAAAACCCATGTTTTTTATGAGAAGAAGGTTGCAAAGTTGAGAATGTATATATCGAAAATGCTTAAAATTGTGCACCTCTCAATAAAATAAAGAAAGCCCATGTGTGAAATTTAAGCTCCAAATTCTTGGTTAAATCTCCTTGCACAAAATTTACATGTCATTTGCATGGGCCACATGTAAAAAGACCATGCAACATTTCCGTGTTAGTTCACTAATAAGACCTAATTTTTAAAACAAATTTCAAGGCACCAACTCCAACAATTTTATTGGTGGCCACCAAAAAAAAACTTGAAGTTGTTAGCCAATTACCAAGAGAGATTAAATTCCTTAAAAATGATTCAAAGCTCCCAATCTAACAATCTCATTGGTAATATAATAGGCTTTTTTTTTCCCCACCCCTAGGCAACAAGCTTATTCTGTAACTCTACCCAATATATATATACCCTAGTACCTTGGCAACTTTGATAGTAAATTGTTGGCCTTAGTGGTGTCCCCCAATCAAAACTTGTAATAGGACCGCAAATGATGCATGGTTCAAAATTCGGGCTTCAAACCCTCAAATGTTTCTTACATCCATTAAATTAGAGAACCATGTGTAAACGTCCTAACACCCAATGTCGCTTGAATCACCACCCCCACCATCTCTAAGCATCAACACATTTTCACAACCCTTCATTACTTTCAACCATGGCATACTAGGAAGGATTCCAATAAGACCCCGAAAATTTAACATGTCCCTCAAAAGGCTTTCCTCTATCCACCCAACAATGTTCTCGGGTTGCCCCCAGGCACCACCCATTACTCCTATTAAGCTCTTGCTTTGATTCTGCAAAAAGTCAAGCTTCCTCCAAAAAAAAAAGTGAACAAGCAGCGTTTAGCACAATGGGTACTAGTCATGATGAGAATACAGAAGCAACAACACTGTATTTGCTCCGTAGCTGAAATGTGTCAACTGTTCTCTTGTCCTTTATTACACAAAATGCACAACAGGGGCACCAATGCACTTATTGTGACTTCTCCCAAAGAAAGTAAATACATTGCCAGAAACTGAACATTTGTCACAACAAAAAGCACGTAGTTATAAAAGTCAGCTGCAATAATCATAGCCTCACAGTTCCAAAAGTTGTAAAATCTTAATCTATGCCACAAAACTACTGAGGAGGACAACATGGGGGGCCAATGCAGAAGGTTCTTCTCTTCCTATTCACCACCAGACTCCATCAATTGGCAGATGCAATACCACTGACCTGTTTTCAGACAGATCTTCTCAATAACACATACTGGGAACTAATGAGAAGAGTCCAGCTCTCATCAGTATCAGTTAGCTTCCACTAAAACAATTATAGTTAGCATGAGAAAAACCAAATTTACAGCTACTTATGTATCAGTAGATTCAAGTCATTCAAGCAATTGCAAGTGATTCACGTCACAGACAAGATTCACTAGTGCTTCAAAAGGTCTTTGAATTAGTATAAAGCAATATGGTCACTTATCTGCTCTCCAAGAAGGATTTGTGGCCTTTGCTCAGAAGAAAGTTCTCCTGTATGGCCACAGCTGATGATGTTACATTCCAAGGGCTAGAGTTCAGTTCTGAACGATGATTTGGTCCAGTTAATCCAGGAACCTGGTAGTCCAACTCCACAGCAACCTCACAACTTGCTTCATTGTCAATGACATCAACAAGGGAGGTGCATGCAATACTGCCTACAGAATAGTCCTCAGGAGGAATATACCACTGAGGCATGGTATCAGAGCTGGCAAGTATTGTTAAGAATTCGTCGTCTGTGGATTCCCCCAAAGGCACTTCTGCAGGCATCTCATCCACCCTTGGCCCTGCAACTTGGGAAGCTGAGAGAGATGGTGGCACAGCAGACTGCAAGAGGGGTGAGGTGGCTGGCTCTTTCACAATGTCATTACAACAATTCAGTGACACATTCTCCTGGCAAGAAGAATCACAGGTTTCTACTGTTGCCATAGGATTGATGTCCTCACCCCAACTGCTATTATCTGTGCCCATGAGGAGTGCAGCAATATCTGCAGACATGTTACCAGATGTGAGAACCAGTAGCTGGTCAATCAGATCTGTACACCCCCCCTGGTCAAGCCCTTCAGTCGGGTGCGCCTCCTGCACATCAAATGCATTTGCAAGCTCAGTCTTGGGACATCACAGGCACACAATGCAAGACATTAACCAGAGGAACAACTTGATGTCAAGAGCTTGGACACCATAGTTGAAGACATTAACACAACCACCACAAGTTTCAAGGCTCCTCATGCAAGTAAGGTTCCATGCAACAGACAAAAGCTACTCATGCACATTGACATGAATGTACAGCCTAATACCTTCATCAGAGCCTCCAGAAAGTTGCTGGCATTAGCGCCAAAGCTGTCAGCTTCTGAAAGGAGCTGACTTGAAAGAGATAGTGACATAAGAGGACTCATTATTGCAGATTGCAGAGTGCCTACACTGTCTGCAGACTCTGCTGATTGGCTTAAAGGGAGCTCCAGTTTCAAGCTGGCATTGGGTGCAAATGAACAGAAGGGCATACCCATGAGCCCTTTTGTCCCATCATAAGGTGCTATGTAGGGATCAGGCTCATCTGCAAACACAGGCATCATTGCCATCTTTGTAGAATTGTGTGTGCAGGTTCGACCAGCTTCTGTGTACAATTCTGGCTGCAATGTCTTGCTACTTCCATCAGATAGCTGGGAAAAAGAGACCGATCCACCACTACCATCAGCTCCCCCGCATAGGCTATGCCGGACTCGCTTAATCTGAGGCAAGGGGTTTCCTATTCCCTTTCCAACCACACCCAATCCCTGGTTCGCAACTACTGAGGTGAAAGGCAGGTCACTGATGGATGTGATTGCATAAAAGTTTCTGCTTTCACACCCCCCATGAAGACTGCTCAATTGGCAGCTTTTGTGATCACCTGCAAAATTAAGAAAACTCAAATGAGAAGCCAACACAGTATCACAATTTTCACTCATGTCAGAATTCGAACATACCACTCAATCTAATTCATGGAACTCTTACAGAATACTCCTAAACCAAATAGATACTGCATGATGAACAGTCGTCATTTGATCACCAAAGTAGCCTTGATTGCAATAGCAGCATAGAAACTGACCCCAACACTTATCTATGAGATTGCAGAGAAATCTGTGCAACATCAATTTGAAGGTAACATGACAAATAAGTGCAGTCATAAAACTTATGAGAGTCACTCACAAAGTGTCAAACCATCTTCACCTTCTTCATCAAGATGAAGAGCAGTGACAACAAGCTGCCATGACTACTTAACCCACCCACCCACTGACTTCACCATCAGGCTTTCTGTCGCATTTCCAGAAGCAACAGGAAAGGATCCAGTCTCATGATATTGGCTAGCATTCAAGAGACATTGCTGATCCAAAAATTTCAGGCAAAAAAACCCATTCTACAAACAAAATCTGTGTCCTGAGAGTTTTTTTCTCTGTCAAATCATTTCCAGAACCATCAGGAGAAGAGACTCAGTCATGATGTTGGCTAGCATGGGTTCAAGAGCATCTAAGAGACATTGCTAATTGAGAAAAAACAATTCATAACATACACAGACTACTTTGAAGCTATGGTATAAATGTGTAAAGGGCAACTGACCCAAGCTAGCACTTGAAGTGAACTTGGTCTCCAAATCTGTTCTTCTAATGCCCATATTGTCCCTACCATCTTCTTGCTCACAATAGTATTGGGGTGGCACAGATGATGACACATGCTTTGTCATGTCCAATGGGTAAGCTGGTAAGCCTGCTCGCAGTCTTCGCTTGATTCGAGTGTTCCAGTAATTCTTGATTTCATTGTCTGTGCGCCCTGGCAACTATCATCACATTCCAGTTTCAAGCAAATGAAGTTCACATCAGTTTGATCTGAAGCACCAAACAATGATGATGCTGCTGCTGATGAAGAGGAGGAGGAGAGTTCATGTGTTGAATGTTTAGGGTTTGCTGATGGGATGGGTTATGTAGAAAGAGTGCAAGAAAGAGAAGGCATGTGGATGCAGTACATACCTGGGCAGCCATGCGAGCCCATTTGTTTCCGAACTTGGAATGGAGGTCAAGGATGGTGCGTTCTTCATCTGGAGAAAAGGCTCCCTTCTTCAGATTTGGACGCAAATGGTTTGCCCACCGTAGGCGGCAGCTTTTCCCGCAACGAAAAAGACCTGAGTGTTTCTGCACTGAGTTCCAGTTACCCTCTCCATGCTTGCTCACATAAGACACAAGAATG
Source organism: Sphagnum contortum (assembly GCA_963920785.1). Classification (NCBI taxonomy): domain Eukaryota; kingdom Viridiplantae; phylum Streptophyta; class Sphagnopsida; order Sphagnales; family Sphagnaceae; genus Sphagnum; species Sphagnum contortum. The sequence goes on along the minus strand of OY987276.1, from coordinate 3,569,407 downwards.
GCATCCTCAGCCGATGTCCAAGGACCCTTCTTCAAATTCACCCCATCAAGCTGCTGGAACATCTCTTCTTGGTGACATAAATCCATGAAGATACCCAGTAAGTAACCTGCAACAATAAAAACAACAGCAAAAACAAAAGCCTGGCGATAGCTGATGTTGTCTAGTCCCACTACCCACACAAAAACACCAAAAGTCCACTGGATGATCATGAGCTGCACTCCTCATACGGCAGATGGGTCAAAGAACTAAGCACTTCTTCTCCAACACAAAACAATCTTCACGTCTGCTGCTGCTGTCGCTACCGCTGCTACCAGTCCTGCATCATCATCCATGATATAACTGAGAACTATTTCGCAGTTTGCCTGCTGATCGCCATGCTACTGTTCGATTTTTGCTGTTAATTTCATGAGCAAAATCAGATGGTAGTCAACTGGATTGATGCAAGAGCAACGATTGTGAGTGACTGGGATGATTCTCGCATGATCATCGCTTGCGAAATCGGAGCAGAGGCGAGAGAACGGAAGAACGGAGAGCAACAGCTGCACACAGCCTTCGCTCGCAAGCTCGCCGCCTGCAGCCAGCCGCGCCACAAGTACGGTTGCACGGACTCCGGGAGGCGGCTTGTTTTTATGGTACTGGGCCCTATCACCACTCGTTTATTTCTTGAAGGGAAAATAACACCAAAAAACAAAAAAAAAAACAAAACCACCAAATTACCAAAATCAATCCAAACCCTAATCGATCCAAACCTAATGTAGTTTATTTCATGATGACTTATTCTAGTTTTACTATTTCATAATGATGTTTATAGTATCTTATTTTATAATGAAGTTTATTCTAGCTTATTTCATAATGTTTTTTGCATAATAAGTTATTTCACAAAAAAAATTAATCTATTTTACTTCATAATGAGTTTTTAAGGTTATAAATCTTACTAATAAATAATTGAACCAAACATTAAAAATTCTTGGGATAATATTATGTCCATGATTTCCATTTTGTTTAGAAAATGTTTGCATAATACTATATTTGTATATATTTACCTTGTGCATGCAATTCAATTTAGTATCACATATGTTTTCTCAATCCTAAAATCCCATTGTAACATGGATAACAATATTAACCCCCTCTTACCATGATATGAACATTCAATTTACATTTATCCATGTGAATTTCATTGTCACATGCATTACCAAACTAAGGAAGTGTTATGATCCATTTTGTTTATAGAGATTGAAAACAATCATATAAGACCTTTTATTTCTTTTCTTTTTTCCCTTCCCTCTCAAGTCCTAACTAAGCTCAAGATATGTCTTTCTTGGTTGCCACTCCCTCATTTCATCTTGTCCCGCACCATCCCATGATAACCTTCTTGAGCTCTATTTCACATTTTTCGAAGTTCAATACTTTGAATGATTTCTTCATTTACAAATGAAATTTTTTTTGGGCATGCTTTTATTAAATTATGAATTGATATAACAATTACCTATTAAAAAAATTCAATTTGAAAAATGTTGGATGCATAAACTGTTAATAGGTGACTTTGTAGCGAAAAACAAAGGCATAGGAAATATTCCCCTCACATTAATGAATCTACAGCCATGAACACGACTGAAACAAAACTTGAATAATCAACATACTTCAACAATTTGATCCAACCTCAAACTATTTTGATCAAAATAGAAAACTAAATCTAGTCTATGGGGGTCATATAATTCCAATCTTTCTCTCATGAGTTTCCACCGATAGTGTTTGGCAAAACAAACACCCATCCTCATAGATTTGAACAACCCAACAAAACACAAAAACCACGAAACAACCAGGAGATAGAAAGATTTTGAAAATTGAAGAAAATAATGGGAAAGAATATTTGACAGAAATTCATATTGAAAACATGTTTTCCTTTAGAGATTTATCATGTGCAACCCATTAGCCCCTATTGGAGTCCCAAATGAAACACCACCAAAAACATATACACAAGGTGCATCTAGGGGTCTCAAACCAATGAGCACTCTCTTCCCTCATACCCAAATAATACCGCAGACTTTGTTTTAAACTTTGCCGCTTTCAAGATCTTTAGAAAGCTTTATCATCCACCCAATCACAAACTCCTACTCCTATTGTGAAACTATAGGTCTCTAAAGGATGCATAACACAACGAAAATAATTCATGCTTGAAAACAGACACACCCTACACCTTTAGGCATTCTTCCTTCCAATGTCACCAAGAACATTTTTAAAACCAACCCGAAAGCAAACGCCAAAGCAAAAAAAAACAACTAAAACGCTTAATTGCTTGTAGCAGAAACTCTGCATCCTTTTGACTTCCATCTCCATCAAAATTTGATTAATGTCCAACAAGGAAGATCCACCTAGTAACACCACACCACATAGAGCTCACCCATAAGGAAAGCCATACCTAGATTAAACGTTGCCGTTCATAATGATTTCAGCAAGCTCATAACTTGCAAAAAGACAAGACACTACAAAAACAATAAACTCATAAGATTTGCCATTAGTCACGATCAACTATCAAAATTTTGTCATCTTCAACTTCCGACAGATGACAACACTACATATTATCCATTAGGGTTTCATCCCTTAATTTCTCATCACAACTCATTAGGTGTGAGTTCATTTTAGGATTGATTTGTGAACTTTTTTTGAATTTACTATTTTGAGTTTCATGTTAAAAGTGTAAAAGAATAATGTGTGCCAAAACTTTGGTATTTTAATTTGTTATGTTATGTTTCCATGTTTTACAATATGATTTCCATCACATACCATATGCAACACAAGGTTGGGGTGGGGAGGAGAGGGACAAAACAAATGTGATCATGGTTTGTAAAAAGAATGACTCAAAGTAAGAAAAAAAACTTGAAAAAAAATAAAACTTGGAAGAGTAGAAAAACAATAAGTGTAATGTCATAAGAAATGAAATATTTAAAACATACAAGATGATTAAACATGTCACAACCCTAGCCTTGAGCTCACGATCAAGGCAAAGGCATGGAAAGGTGCAGACCAATACTGCAATCCGGGAGACACATTTGCACTCCCAAGAGTGCGAGGGAGTGTGTGAAGGAGTTAGCCCACACATTCCCAAGTGGATTCCTACTTTGGGAGTTGGAATCCCTATGGAGTCTCAAAATTTTAGATAACAATTTCAGGGGTCAAAATTCATTGGATTAATGTCTTCCTTATACCATTGAATTTTTTTTTAGACGTAGATGTTTAAAATGGGCTTGCATGGTCCATTTGAATACTTGAAACATAAGTTATGCTTCAGAGAAAGGTTGGGAATCAAAGCATCAATTTGACTCCCGACCATTAAAAATCAAGAATCGCCTTAATTTACTTGTGTGAAAGTGGCACGTCACATATCGTTGGAAAGCTCTCAATGAGTTCTACAACTTTGCATTAAACTTCGCCTCAATCTGATGTCTGCACAAGAAATTATGGGCTTCCCAAAGTGGTGGAAGTCCGAATTTCAAGAATTTTCAGACTCTCAACTTGGAAGCTAGGGGAAGATGAAATTTAGATGCAACCCTCATGGCTAATCATAAAAAATACTATAAGGAGGAAGGTGGTGATTTCTCCCAAATCCGAGTCGTGGTGAGTCTTGTGATTCCATGTATGCCCATGGCTCATCTATGCATCAAAAGTGCTCCAATTATGCACTAACCAACTTGTTGTTTGATTTGTGCAAATTCATGTGAATAATTGACCCACTTCTCATTTGTCATAGTCCCCATCTTGGAATTTTAGCATGCCCTTCTTACCCCCAAAGTGTTGCAAACTAGGGAATGTAACCCCAACAATTTTTTCTTTCATTGTTTTCATTTTCAAACTCCCGTTTGAATCCTTCAAGGAGTGTAGGGGTGTGTTAAAACAAGTAAAATGGAAAAGAAAGAAGTTTGCATATTTTGTCAATCTTCTTTAAAACCAAGACATTCAACTTTGACTTGAAAATGTATTAAACTAAATTATGATCATCTTTGAAGAATATTATTCAAATTTTTGTTAAAAAAATTATTGGGTTTTAAAGTAAATTTCAAGTTAAAGCATTGAAATGATGTAAAGGTTAACATTTTTTCCGTGTCCAAATTCAAACCACCCAAATTTAAACATTTTTATACACATTAATTAAACATTGGTCTTTAAAAAATCAATTTAATTATGTAAATGGAGTTTACAAAATTTTGAAAACTAACATTTTTTAAATTTTAAATCTTAAAAGAAAAAGAAGAATTTTTTAATTGATTTACTTTTAAATTTTATGATATTTCAAAGTTTAATGATGCAAAATTATAGTAATGCTCCCCAAGTGTATTATAAATAATAAAAAATTCATAACCATAATGTTTTGGAATTTGATATACCTTATGTTTCAAAATTCACCTTTGACTAAATATTGATATTTTTAGTGCATTTTTAAAAGTTGGGAGGATTAAAATAAACATGTTAAATCAATTTCTTTTATTAAAAATTTCAAATTCATTTGAATTCTACACAACAAGACTTGAAAATTTTGAGAAATTTTACTAATGTGATTTCTATAAAAGTTCATCATAATGTGTTTTCACCCCATGGTTGCCTATAACGTACTCAACATGAAATTGTCGTTTCAAATCTTAGATGTTTGCTTCAATCCATATTGACTTTTGTTGATATGACATAGTAGATGGCTTAGATTCTCTTTTATTCACGAAGTCCTTTGGTTAACCTTTTTAATATCCTTAATACCAAGATCAAAGTTGATGAAACTTCATCCAACACACGACTTTTGAATCTCCAATCAAAGCCCATAATAAAAAGTTCCATTTTTGTACCCATTTGAATATGGCTCCTTTGTGGAAGATTTTTTCCAAACAACTAAATTATGTCACATTAAGTTGATCCCATTTAACTAAATCCAATTTCATTTGTGTTCATTATACACCAAATTTTACAATCATCAACGTCCTCATTGTGATCCAATGTTGCAATGTTGGATTTAATATTTTGAATTAAAGTCGTTTGCTTTACCATGAAGGTTTAGATTTCATATCTTAAAACATGCTTTTATTGTCAAGTCCCTACTTTTGCAATCATTTTTAGTTTCTTGCAGTAATCAACAATGTACTCACGCTCCCTTTCAAAAAAAAAATCATCTAACCCTTTTAGGAATTGGTCATGCATAATGTTTTTCACAAAAATGCTAAATCATAGTTTCAAATAAATTGTTCTACATAGATAATGGCAATTACATCAAAAGTAGGTTTAATCCTTTAAGAATCCCCAATCAAACTCCTTTGTAGTAACACACAATGTTATGTTTGTTGGTGTAGCTCAAATCTATCTATGTTGGAATAGTTGCAATTTAAACAATCATCTTCCTTTTAGACAAAAAATTAGCACAAAAGTTTGAATTCACCAGTAAGCATCTCCACTCAATAAATGCACAAGATTGTAACACCTAGCTTAAAAGTATCCCCAAATTTGGCTTTGGCAAAATTAGAATGTGATTATGACAATTCCTAAGGTGTCTTTCAACTTTTATTTTTCATGATGACTAAGTTGTTGTAACCCTAACCTTGGGTTCATAACCAAAGCTAAGGCATGAAAAATGAACAAGGAGGGAAAGTGTCTTAAGATTCTAACACACTCCCACAAATATGGGAAAATGAGTCCCAACATTTCAAAATGGTTTTCTCACTTTGGGAATGAATCCCATAATATCCTAAACTTTTGGGATAAAAGTTTAAATAACAAGTGTCCAAATCATGCCATTTTAAAATTGTTGAAAATGTCTTGAAATTTGAATATTGAAAATGGGTTCCCATTTTTCATTTGGAGATCTAAAGTTCAAGTTATGAACAAAAGAATAGCCAAGAATGAAACTAGCAATTTGATTCCTAACCATTCAAACACAAGAAAGGTTGGAAACACCTTTGATTAGGACATGCAATATGGTGGTGGAAAGGTTTTTCAAGGGCTGCAACTTTCCATGAAAGCTCTTCAATTTGAGTTTATATGTGGGGGTTATGAACCCACAAAATTGGACTCATATTTTGACAAAAAAAAAAATTTTAAAATTGAAAGAAAATAACAATTGTGAATTCTTCCCAAGTTCAAGTTGTGATGTGTTTTGTAAATTAGGTTACTTATGACTTGTCCATGTACCCTTTTAGCTCCAATTTTCACTAACCATCAATTTTCTTGGTTTGTGCATATTGAATTCATCTTTAATTTTTTCTTGTGAATTTATCATAGTCCCTTCCTAAAGCTCCAATGCCCCCTCTATTTGTAAAAGCTAAGGAATGTACCTTAAGTTTGCATTCTACTGTAAAATTGAAAATCGATTGATTTCTTACTTTTGATACTACTTGATAAAACTTAAGGTTGTGTCATTACTCATTTTTCACCTTATACGCTAAAAACATCAATTATAAACATGTTAGGGACTATTATTAAATAATGTACCAACATATTATTTTACCCACATGAAAGCTATAATTTTCACAAGCCAACAAAATCCCTTTCTATTGATTAGTTTTATGTCCCCTCTTCATTAGCTCATCTAAAACACACACATACATTTGTTCATAACCACCACTTAAATAACCACCTTTAACTCCAATTAACACACCACCACCATTACCCACAAGCCACAATAAATAAAATTTTAATACCTCCATATTTCCAAACCTTAATGAATGCACCCGAAACATTTCACACACCAAAAAATAACACCTTGAAGGTGCAACCATTAGTCATATTAATTAGCCAACAATATTTATGTGAAACCTTTAAAATTAATTAATGACCACACACAATTATGAACATAACTCTCTTTGAACTTTCTTTTGATTACAGGTCTTTATATTTTTCAATTTATGTCCCATCAAGAAAACATCAATCCATGTGGCAAATTGTGAAATTAATTAGTTTCAAAAGACATCAATGTTAAAATCATCGCATTCAATCTTCTCACCCAAAGTTGTTTTTTTTAAGAAACCACTTTGTGTCACCCATCACCAATTTTTTGGAAACGTTGGGCACTCCCCAAAATAGAAGCACAAGGGTGTTTTCAAGTTTGACCCACCTATACATATCAAAGTTCAACTTTCGTGAAAACATATGGGATGCACTTGTGTGGTGCTATTGGGAATGTCTTGGAAGACCCTTAAGGAACTCAATGGGAACACATTTAAAACAAAGCAAACAAAAAAAATCCCTCCCCCCAAACCCCAAAAGAAAATAATTGGGCCATCTTGAATGCATGTTGATCCTCCCATTGGCTACATGACATTTTTATTTTGAAGCTATTTGTCACCATTTTAAAACTAGATTAATGCCCAACATTTGAATTCCTTGTGCATGTTAATTTGATGCATCTTCCTTGAATTTTATTACTGGAACTAATATCTCATATTGGAATCCTAAGTTGTTAATAATATTTTCACCAACTACCAAATAACTTATGGAATATTGGGGTTTCCATCATATTCCATCTCAATTTGTGATTCATCATGTCAATGTTCAATTTTAATGGATCCTAAGATTTTGGGAAACCATACAATTTCCTTGGTGATGATTGCATCTTCTTTAAACAATGAAAGTTTTTTAACCCTCAAAGCTTAAACAGTTGAAAACTAATTTTCATTACCAAAAGAGTCCCAAACATAATTTTTCATGGATTTATGCACATATTATAAGACAAAGAACATGCACCTTTTGATTCAATATGGCCCAATTCTTTGCTTCAAAATTGTGGCAAATTTTTGAAGGCCCAAAAACAAATGTACAAAGCCTCATAATAGATGTTTACATTTTAACTATCCCATGCCTAAATTTCAATGCACACAAAACTAGAATGAATCAAATTCAACCCTTCTAATGAATGAATGTTCATATAATTTGATGCTTGAAAAAAAAACCATATTGTGTAACTAGCACATTATTGTCCAACAAATGAAAAAATAATGGTGAATGATTAAACACCACCTACATTGCATTATGAGGGACCTAGGCTAGATTCCTACTATGGACAATGTCAACTAGTGTTATTACCTTCTCCTTAAGCAAGAATCAAGGTTAGGCAAAAATCAAGGAAAATACACTAAAGTTATTAATTTGATAATCACCATGTAAATAGTTTAAATTAAAATTGGGAGAATAATTAATTTTTGATGTAGACCTATGCTTTCTCTTGCCCCATTTCCACTTAGACCTACTACCTTAACTCAACTAGAAATGTTGACTAGCAAATGAGGTTTGGCCCCATGGTAACCCTTTTCACATATGTGAATTTCATTGCATGCATGACAAGACCCCTTTCTAAATCTACTTGGATTTGTTTGGGTAGCAAATCATTGGAAATATATTGGACTTGTACACCCACCTTATATATCTATACACACGCACACACACATTGTTAAGAGGCACTTAATTCTTTTTTATAAAAATTCAAATCTTAATTGTTTAGGGGTTAATGTTTTTGTTTGTAAAAGGGTTTCAATGTATGTTAGCATTACATTAACTAAAATTGATAAAATTGTTAGTTTAGTTTAAGAGATAAATCCCAACCCATGTTTGATTATAATCATAATCATAACAATTAAAATATATTTCATTTGAATGTTAAACAACATTTTTAAAATATATATTTGGAAGATATTATTTTCATGAATCAAGCTTGGAAAGATTCATTATGAAAGAAGAAGAATATGAACTTTGTTGAACACCTGAAACATGGTATGAAAAGATAAACGTCAAACCTAAACATGATTGTCTTCAAAAGAAATTACAATGTTTTTGGTACATATATAATGGAAAATGTGAATATGGTGAACCTAATTTTGTGTGTAGATGGATTTCTATTTCCAAATGATCTTAGTGTCAAAATAAAATGATAAAAATCCTTTTTGAAGACCAAATATCATAAGAGAAAAAAAAGGAAAATGAAATGTTAACTAAGGAATTTACCACTTTCAACAAAGGTATTTTCATGACACATTATATATATCAATAACACTACGGCAACATAAAGTTCAATTCAACTACAAATAACAAGTTAATTACAATTATTCTTGAGTCTTCACATATTCTTAAGTTGGAAAGGAGGAATAATTTAAACCAAAAGCTAACTTATAGTTTAGACAAATGAGGGAAATATGATTTATTTTTCAAACAAAAAACTATTTATATATTTTTGTTGTTTTTATTTTATCCAATACATGAACAGTCTTTGAAAGAAACACAAATAAGTTGCAAAACACATCCTTTAGGTATTTTAAAGGTACCTAAGATTATGAAATAATGTATCAAAAGTTATTCAAATGAAATCAATGGACTTAGTTTAGGGTTGCAATGATAATAGAAGAGGTCTACCAATTCATGTTATCATAGCCACCACTTATAATTGGTAGAAATTGTCAAAACATATATTTTTCAAAAAATGGGTCCAACAACTTTGTTTTTAATGTTTCATAATTTTGATAATAAGAGTAGTTACACAAAGGTACACTAACATTGTGAAGCAAAAAATGGTAATCCCATGGGTAGGATAGTCAGTTCTCCCCAAGAGGTTGGGAATTCAATTATTAAAATTTTGGTAATATTTCTTCTTTTATTTTCTTTCCTAACATTCCCTTTTGATAATTATTTAATGTCAAATTATAGTGGCATGTTTAATTTTTTTCAATTTTGCAAAATGAACTACCCCGTAGAATGTTAAACAATAATTGACAATGGCATTATCATGAATAAATGTTAGATGTCATGTTTTAATAGATGGAAAAAAGGAATCCATTTGGTTACAATTCTTATTATGAGAATTTAGGATGGTAGAGAAAACATTAGGTACAACAAGTGCATGGCAACAATGGTATATAGTTACATGAAAATTGTGCAATCCTATTTTGCACACAATTACCAAGGATCTAAATACATTAGGGAGAAGATTTTGTCATGACATATGCAAATTGGTTCACATTGTGATGAACATAAATCAAGTTTTAAGACATGTCCATTAAATTTTCATGGATTCCATTAAAGTTAACAACTTTAGGTTGATGGGTATATGTCAGGAGTTTTATTGAAATTACAATTTTTTATCTTTGTTAATATAGTTCATTTGGGGTAAATAAGTCTAGAACCAATTCTAGTGTGAACTAGATTCCAACTATTTGGTGTTCAAGATAAATAAGGACGATGTGTGATTAGAATATAGTTTTTTGGATTTTGAAGCACACCATAACTTTGATGTGTTCTGTTGTGTTTCTGTGTTCTTGTTCTACAAGGAGTTTGTTGAATTTTTTATTGGTACTTTGATTCTTGTGTTTTGCAAGTGAATAAAACTTTGAAATCTAGAAAACTGCAATTGATTTAACTTTACAATGCTAGAGCTAGATTTGTGGTTGATTACATTAAATTCCTAGTTACTTTGCTCACTAGTACACAAGATTGTGGTTTTTGTTCTTTTGACTTTTGCTTGAATGTCAAGTAACTTGATCATTCATGTTCAAAAGATTTGTAACTACTTGGAAAGTTGAATTCCATGGGGGCTTGGACCCCGAAATTAGTTTTTTATTATTATTTATTTTCTTCTTTTTTTATCTATCCCCTTTCTCCCTCTCTCTTTCCCCCTTCTAGTTTTGTCCCCTAGTGAATAGGAGATAGTGTTGATGCTAGTGGAGCTAGAGGAGCTACTGAGCTCCAATGCATGAAGTGAAAAAAAAAAGGAAGGCGATGCCCCAAGAGAAAAAAAAAAGAGGCAGAAGGAGGAGGAGAAGAAGGAAAAAAAAGGAGAAAGGAGTGGTGATAATAAGCTTGTTGTTATAACTTGTAGAGGAAGAAAAAAAAGAAGAAAAATTAAAAAGGGGGGAGGGGGAGCCTGACAAACATGTGGTGCCACAACATGGCAACACGTTCACACATACCGCGATTGCACATGCACGCAAGCCATGAAGCTCCAACAACCATCATTGCCAAGCTTCAACTCAATTGAGTTGTGGGTCGAACCTATTAACTCGACAAGATTCCAATAGCCCACCGAGCTTAAGCAAAGCAGATGAAAATCAAGCCATGGCGGTCCAATCCAGACCTACCCCACATCACTTTTGTTTTTTGTTTTTTTATTGAATTCCCGAACATGAGATTCAAGGGTCATATGGCAGCTAAAGGTAGGTTCGGGTGGGGGGGGGGGGGGGGGGGGATTTGGGTCTAATCTAAACTTGTTATTTTTTTTAATTTTTAATTTTTTTTCCAAACCTAATAATCAGGTTTGGAAAATATATATATTTTATTTTATTTTATTTTTCAGTTTTCATTTGAGTGAAAGGTTTTCATCCATCTGGATTTTCAATAAACCATATCTTCTACATATGGGCTCAAATTTCGACAATTTTCATGTCATTGGATTAGTCTTGGCAAATTCTACACATCAATAGCCTTGTAGCCCTTTTTGGAGATCATGATTTTGAGAGTCTAAAGATTAATTTTCTTCTTTTGGGATTTATTTCACGTAAAATCTTAGAAATTGATATCTCATGCATACGATGCATGTTTTGGGTGTTGTCTTCGCCATTGCTCTTGTGGTGAAGGAGGCTATCATTTTAAAAGGTTTCAATTAGATTGTCGAAGGGTCATTTCCTAGCCCCTTTTTTAGTGGTGTGGCACGAAGGGTGTAGGGAGGCGTGAGGTGCGCATGAAAACATGGAACACATGAGCAACACATGGGTGATTTACATGTAAGAACTCGATACCCACAAATGGTGGAGTGTTGCGTCATCAAATTAGATCATCAACTTTTGAATTTTTGCATACTTGTTGTAAGTCTCTGAGTGAAGCTTACAAGGGTGAAAAAATATATATGTTACAGAGTTCTTCCCCTTGTGTGGTCAGTTTTTGCACCTATTTCCTATATTTGTGTTTGGGATTGTCAATTCTTTAATAGGGGGTATTGAAATCTATCAAGTTGTGTGTTTTCAAGCAACATCACAGGGTGAGCACAAGCGTGTGTGATGATCTTTTACAAATTTGTGCATATCATTTAATAAAAATCTCTAGGTAAAAGGTTACAAACGTTCCCACTTATGTTGATTGCAACACGCAGTGAACCTAGAGGTTGTAATTAGTGTCGTTAATGGCCGGGTATGGGACAAGGCTACGACCTAGCTCTAATTATTGAATAGGTCCAACTTGATCTTCAATTTGCCCAGACATGGATATTAGGGTATAATGCAGGTAGGTTGTACTTGGTGTTTGTCTTTGTTGTTGGGTGAGATCGAGTTGATGACTAATAGACCCATTGTGGCGATGAAACCCAAGTAATGATCGATGGGATCGTATTTATTGTTTTTACAATTATGAAGGCCCCAAGTGCGTGTTTGGCCCCATATAACATCTATGTGGACACATGTGCCCTAACCCTATAGGTGCAACAACCTTGGTCGCCATTTTGGTTTCGTGGATTTTAGGATCAAGGAAAATCGCAACATGTCATCATCTCTATAGGATTAGTTAAATCAATACAGGTGTAGCAATCCTGGTCATAGTGGGGTTATAAGATTTTAGGGTTATAGGTTCAAGGTTTATAAAGAAACTCATATTAAAGTTAGGTTTCATCATGAATAGGTGTTGGGATTTGGATGTTGAAAATAGGATTACCAGAGGGTTTACTAGGTGAGGGGTGTAGTTCCTACCCACTTAAATTATCACCTAAGGGAGATTCCTTAAATTTTGAGGCGGAACTACCACTGATAATGTTGGTACCACTTGTGTGGGATATGGAAGACATGTATGGTGCCTCCAAAGGGCCCCATCAATTTTCAAGGGTGGTTGACACCATCAAACTAAATGATTTCATTTGAGAGTTCAATACTTGGAGTGATATGCAATAGTTGCGGAATCCACAATAATTTACACCTTTCTTGGCATGGAAGGGTTTATTCTAGTATTTGGAGGGACCACCCATGGATGACTATCACGAATTTTGTGATGCCCATGAAGTTGACATTGAGGAATGGCACCAATATTAATTGCCAATTTTTTTTTCCATCGCTAAAGGTTGGTTAGTTGTGTCGACACCTACCCCATTGACCACTATCATAAAGGTTGGTGTGAGTCCTTCCACTCATGGGGCAATGGCAGTGGTCTAACTGTCAAGGCACGAGTTTTTCTTGCTTTTAACCCTATCACTGAATTTTTTGAGGAACTTCCCACCAATTACTATGGAAACTCCATACATTGCAAGAGTTTTAGCATCAAACCCATGAAAGTTTGCGAAAGGCGTACACATGAATGTGAAGGTTGATTAATGTGACAAAGGCAGCCACAAAGGCCTAGGTAATCTAGTTTTAATATGGGATCCTAGAGAAGGATCTAAGGTGATGCGTGTGAAACATAGTTCTTACCCAACCTACCCAGCCCATGTTGGCATTGGATTTCCAATTATTTGAACATATTGAGTTCAACATGGTGGAGGAGAAGGTTGTTACCCTAGGGTTTAGTAGTAAAACCCTAAAATCTTCTTTTACTTCATCAATTCAATAGTCATGTGGTCAAGCATTTAGAACTGCACCACCAAAGGGCAAGGGGCCCAAACAGGAATTCAGTGGGGCTTCCTTGTCCTACATTATTAAACAAGGGGGAGAAAATAAATGTTAGAGGCGTGGTGGGCCACATCAAAAGAAGGATTGCCCTAATCCTCCTCAAGCGACCACCTCCAACCCAAATCCTAACCAACCTTGCTCCCATTGCAAGGTGTATGGCCATGATGTAGACCTTTGTTTCAAGCTTCATCCAGAGCTATGGCAAGGTCAAACCCAAATGGGAAATGCGAGGAAGTCCCTAAGTTTTGGCAAGGGCTAGAAGGTGAAAGGTGTGGCCAATAAAAGGTCGACCACCAAGTTAGTTCCAAACCAACGCAATGCCATGGAAGCATGATTTGCCTGTTTGGAGCCGATGGTGATGAATATGGCATCCAACATGGTGTCACAAGTGAAACCCACAGCACCTATGCTAGGTGAGGTGTTAACGAAATATTGAATCCTTAGTGTGGGGAGGGTTAATGTCAGGTTTGTTTGTCGTAATCCTTCATGTTGAATGACACGGTCTGCACCTCGATGGACGCATCCAACCCTAGTAAAGGATTGGTTATGACCATTAGATTGTTCAGTTCCACTTCAGGAACCCAAGTGCCTAATAGTGTGTTGGGGGCGGCCAGGTTGGTGTGCCAGACACCATTTTTTCCGCTACGATTTTGGCTATGCCTAATTTCCAACCAACTACAATATTTCAAATGGTAGCCACATTATGTGATGGCATGGATACACCAAGGATGGTGCCTACACCTGTTGAGGATTCCTAGGAAGTCTTATTCAACTAACCACTAATTAGTTAGATACTTGTTGGTGACATACCTATCGACCACTTACCTGTTGACCTACCTATTGGTCCACCTATCAATGGATTACCTATTAGTTGATACATGTTGACCAATCATTTGCTAGTCAACCACCTATTGGCCAACCACTTGTTATGGTGGTAACACCTTGGCATGACGCAGTAACCAAACTCCAAGAGCTTCGAGCACATCTACCCATTGATCAAAGATGGGTTCTACTCGGAATAATGGTGGTGTGGAATTAGGAAGGTGTTTTTCACATGAAGGGGGCTTTGGGATAATATTATTCACCCCAAAAGATACTACTAGATTCAAAAGCTCAACCTTTGATGTTGGGCAAAATAATAGTGGAGGGTGTAAGGTTGACTAATGTTGATTTGGAGCCATGCCCATACTAGATTTTGACATTGATGAGTTGGTCAAAGATAACTCGAGGGATAACCAAACATGAGGTCATCATTCAATTACCCCTTAGGAATTACCCTGGATTTTTGGGAGGAGACTACCAATTATCAACCAAGATGGCAAACAAAAGATAATCGTAAGGTTTTTTTACCAATTACCTACATTGGAGGGCATGCAAGAAAATCCAACAATTTAATGATGTTAGTAGGATTTTCAGGGCTTCCCCATGGTTTTGATTTGTTGGAGGGCAATGTCCATGCTATGGATACCCCCCCCCCCCCACTCATGAGCTAAAGATGCCAAGTGCCTAGGTTGGGCCATTCATTCAAGGTTCATCACGTGATTTTCCACTAGCGTGAAAAATGATGGTGAGGAATGTTGTTGGAGCTTTAAACATTAGCCAAACATTATATTCATTAGGCTTGGCACACTCTGCCATCACCAAGCCCATAGGTACCTATAAATTCAGGCCATGGACCACTTGGTTTACAACCTTTGGATTCTAGGGTTATCCAGTGGCATATCCTTAAAAATGGGATTTGCTTGGTAGAGCTTTTTGGAAGCATTAGTTCTAGCCTTTTAATGGTCCTTCAATTCGACATCAAGGTTCATTGATACTATTATGTGGAAAAAGATTCTCAAGCCCGGCAAACTTCCATGCACCATATTATGATGTTATGACAATAACATCTTAAATTGTTGCTTGCATTGACGATCCAAGGTTACCAACGTGCTTTATCAAACAACATCACATTGATGGGGGCACAAGATTTGGACAAGATCAGACTAGTGGACCTGATCATATTGGGATGGTTGTGTTAGGGTTTATCATAAGCTGGCACAAGTCAATGATTTTTTGACCCCAAATCAAGGTTATTTTGGGAATTAATTTGAATGTTGCAATATTTGCAAACCTCTTTGCTACACTCATGTGCATATGTGTTGAAAAATGTCCCACCTTTGGGGAATTCTTAGCTAGTTGTATTAGCAATATGGCAACAAATTAGGGCTTGGATCAAGGAGTTAGTGCAGGTGGATGTTGTGGCAGTCAGTTCACATGCCCACCACTTTTGATGGTTATGGATTGACCTAGCTCCTCCAAAGGTGTTTTAGAATGCATATCAGTTCATTCCAAGGTCACCCACATGCCGAAGGATGACATTTTGGATCCAAGACGACATTCTTATGTTGTTTAGCACAATGATCGACCACCTTTAATTATAATCAACAAGGTTGGCCTACCTTAGGCAACATTACCTATTATTTTGAGTTTTTTTCTTATTCTCATGCATTTCATGATGGCAGTCTAAGCATGATTTGAGATGCCAACTCATCCAAGATGGAGGAGCCCAATGTTGATGGGCGAAAACAAGCTATGGGATTTTGCATAAGCACCACAACCATGTGAGGACTTTCCAAAAGTACTAGTAGACGGATATTAGGACATGTTATGGATCTTATGTGTCTCACATGGATCATTCTTTTATTGGGTTGAACATGTCTAATTTGCACAGTCTTTCCCGCCCACCCACTTGTCCTTTACTTTTGTTGCACCTACATTTGGGTCAACTATGTTGGTGCAAGGGGGGGGGGGGGGGGGTCATCCTTGGCATTTATGGGATCAAGGATTTATGAGTAATGGGAAAGAGGTTTTTGATGTGGGGGCGCTAGGGCATTCTAGTGTTACGCCACCTTCTGCATAACAATCACAAGTTTCGCCTTCAACCTTAAGTGTTGGGATCTTCCACCATCTCAACCCAAGGTGCAGGTGACCATAAAGACATGGGAACCAAATACTGGTCTCGTGGTTACAAGAGATGAGGTGCAGGAAAAAATGCAATAGGATAGTTATTACAGGATCATGCTAATCGTTTTACCTTCAATTTGAAGGAATTGGGACATTACAAGGATTCGAGGTTAGAATTGTATTGGGGGCTAATAATCCTATTTTCAAACAACCTTATAGGTTGAGTGAGATGGAAAGGGCCTTGGTTCAAACTTGGAAAATAGAATTGCTAGATGCAAGTTTGGTGGAACTATTGAAAGGTGAATATGTTTCAACCACAATGATGCTAGCTAAGAAAGATATTTTTGGCAATTGGTCGGAGCATTGCATGTGTGAGGAATATTGCCTACTCAACAAACACACACATTCAAACAAATATGCCATGCCCCTACTAGAGGAGATCTTTGATGCCATTGGTCAAACCAAGGTTTTTAGTACCTCTAACTTGATATTTAATTATCATTAGTTGCCAATAAGGGAGGGCATCAATTACTCACATGGACCTGCACAAAACCAAACAACAAGTTAGTTAGTGCATAGTTTGAGCAGTTTTGGTGCTAGGACGAGCCACGAGCAAACTCGGACTCACAAGCCTCACCATGGCTCGGACTTGGGGGAAGCCACCACCTTCCCCTTTTATAATATATTTTGTGCCTCTCCACGAGGCCCACATCCAAATGGCATTTTGTCCCGGGACTCCCAAGTGGGAGTTCCGAAATTATCAACGTTGGGATTCTCGCAACTTTGAGTCCCCATAACTTTGCATGTAAATATTTTATTGAGATGAGGTCTAAAGTAAAGTTTTAGCCTCATTAAGAGTTTTCCAATGGTATGTTGCACACCACCTGCACGCAATAGAATCAGATCGATTCTTAACTTTTAGTGGTCGGGAATCAAACTGCCAATTTGACTTTCGACCTTTTTTTGGGGCCATAACTTGTGTTTTAGATGTCCAAATGGGTCATGCAAGCCATTTTAGACATCTACATTCCAAGAGCTTTCCCATGATTTAAGGAATTCCTCAAGCCATTGAATTTTGACCCCTGTAATTTCCCTCTGAAGATTTAGGAGTCCATCGAGATTCCATCTCCCAAAGTGGGAATTCACTTGGGAGTGAGAGTTCATTCCCTCACATTTTTTTGCACTCCCGGGAGCATGCGATGTGACTCTCGGGTTTCCTCTTGGTTTGCAACCTTGCAAGCCTTTTTTTGCCTTGGTCGCAAGCCCAAGGTTAGGGTTGCGACACTTTGATCACATTGACACAAATCAACTAGGACTATGTTTGGGGTGAAGAGCAAGAACAAACATTTTAGGAATTGAATGCCCAACTTTCCTCAACCCCCATCTTGAGGCAACCCATTCAAGGATGGACTTTTCAATTACATAATGGTTGGAATACTTCAGGGCTAGGAGTTGTGCTTACCAAGGTAGATGATGATGGTTAAGAATTTGTGGTGGTGTATATTAATTGGTCCAATACCAAGAGAAAGGCGAAGTATAATTTGTATGAAGGGGAGTGCTTGTCGCAACCCTAGCGTTGGGCTCGCGACCAAGGCAAGGGGTTGTAAAGTTGCGGGAATCAAGAGGAAAGAAGCCCGGGAGTCCAAAAGAAGGAAGCCCGAGAGTCCAAAGGAAAGAAGCCCGGGAGTCCAAAGGAAGGAAGCCCGGGAGCAAAGGCAAAGGCATTGGAAGGGTGCGGGCCAAGAGGAAGCCCGGGAGTCATCACATACTCCCGGGAGTCTAAGGAAGTGCGAGGGAGTGTGAGGGAGTGCGCACTCACACTCCCAAGGCAACTCCCATTTTGGGAGAGGGAGTCCCGATGGACTCCCGAAACTTCAGAGTGCGAGTTGAAGGGTCAAATCTCAATGGATAGTTGCGCTCTTGGTACCGTTGGAAAGTTCTTGAAACGTAAATGTCTAAAATGGGCTCGCATTGCTCATTCGGACATCTAAAAGGCAAGTTATGGGCAAAAGAAGGGCCGGGAGTCAAACTGCCAGTTTGACTCCCGATCACTAAAAGTCGGGAATCGAGGTCTTGCCGAGATCCGATTTGAGAGTGCGACACGGCGTTGGAAAGATCTCGACGAGGGCTACAACTTTTCTTCAGACCGCGTCGCGATCTGACTCTGCAGTCGGGAGATATAGGCGTCCAAAGTCCTGGGACTCCAACCCGGGACGATTTCGGGACTCCCACGCGGGAGTCCCGGGAAAAATGGCCATTTGGATGCCACCTCCGTGGAGAGCTGCAGAGTATACTATAAGGGAGTGAGGTGGTGGCTCACTCCCAAGCCCGGGGTGAGGTGTGTCAAAGTGAGTCCGAGTTCACCCGTGGTTGTCCCAACACAAAAAAGGTCCCGAATGAGTACAAAAGGGAGTAAGATGGTGGCTTACTCCCAAGGTTCGGGCCGTGACTCTTCCTAGCACCAAATGTGCTCCAATTTTGGACTAACCACTTGGGGTGGTTAAGGGAGGGTCCGTGTGAGTGAGTAGCTTGTCAGTTCTTCCTAATCCCATCCCGGAGCTCCAACACGCCCCTCTACCCTTCTAAGTGTTGTGAGCTAGGGAACGGCCCCAAGTTCCAATCGCTTCCGCATTGCCGCATACTTGGACCCTCAAGTGGGTCCACAAGGAACTAGGGAGCGTGTCAGTGCTTCACTATTTTTTGGGTGGTTTTTTCTTTTTGGTGTTATATGTATGGTAGCCCATTTATTGGTTACCGATCACTAGCCTTTGAAATTTTTGATGGAATCAAATCAAGTCGCATGCAAGTTAGCTAGGTGGGCATTTATTTTACAGGAACATGATTTTGATATAGTTCATAGGGTTAGTAAGGTTAATCAGGATGCCAATGGGTTGAATCGAAACCCAAGTTTTAGTGAGGAAAATACCACAAGTGCAAGGTGGCATGGAGAGGTGGATTTGGAGGCTATGTTAGGATGGCATGGTTCTGCATACCTATGTACTTTGTTGGGGTGTTTTGGGGTTGTACCTTAGGGCAACATGGTGAAAATTCCTAGAGTGGTGATGATGAACCAAAAGGAAATAGTGATGTGGAAATCCATCTAAATTTACCTGTTATGGCATATCTACAAGCAGGTGAAGTTCCTGTGGGAGTGACACCCAAGGAATGAAATTGAGTTGTCAATAAGGTGAAACAATTATGATGGGAAGGTAATTCTTTATTACATGTGTGGATAGATGGGTGAATACGGGTAGCACCACACCCAAAGCAATGTGAGGGCCTTTTACAACATGTTCATGAGGAATTGGGGCATTATGGGGTCCAATAGACCTATAATTTGTTTTAAGCACAAGGGGGCATGGGATGAAATTACATGTTTAGCAATTTGTTTCTCGGTGTGTGATGTGTGATCAAGTATGGGCATCATTCAACACAACAACACCTTAACTACAACCCTTACTAATTATGGGTTGGGTTATCGATGGAGCTTGGATTTAGTCGACCCATTGAGTTTCACACCTCAACATAACCGCTATGTTTTTGTTATGATTGAACACTTTTCCAAGTGGTTGGAGGTGGTGCCCTTGTCAAATTGCAACAGTGAGGAAGCTAAATATGCATTTTTTGACAAAATGCTTAGCAGGTTTGTTGTTCTAGCCAAAGTTTTCACCAACCAAGGTACGAAATTCCAAGGGGATTTCCAAGATTTGTGTGAGAAAACATTAATAGATCATTGAACTACTTCACAAGATCATCACGAGGTAGATAGGTTGGTTGAACAAATGGTTTAGATAGTGAAGGCCACATTCGAGATTGGGATTTACAGTTACCATGGTTGGCCATGGGATATAGGTTTAGTCAACAGGCTTCATTGGCATATTTTTCACCATATTTTTTGTTATTCAGTTGGGATCTTAAACTACCAACCTCCATTCGACATAATGTTATGATTATGATTAATCTCGACGATGCTTTAGAATGGGTTCAAACATGTGAACAGTGGGTTGTTCTGTTCAAATGGGTGACGCCTATGGCTATGAAAATCAGCGATTGTTTAGCATCGAGATATTTTTCGATATGCCACGATTTGTGGAGGAGGTTATCACCTTCGAGTTTGTAGGTTTGAGCAAAGGGATTATGTTACTTGCAGTAAATAACACCCACCACATTGGATGTGATTATAAGTCATGTGATTTTGCGTGTTTGGAATGTCCTACCTTTTGGACTATTATTGTTGGAGGGTCAATATGGTTAGAAATGGAAGGACCATGTGCATAATTGTGTGGCATGTCATTTTCCCAATGTGGATGGCCATTTTGACCCATCCTTGGCCATTATACCTATTAGTTTATGATGTATGTTGTGTGGGCAATCCACATGAGCTACCATTATGTTGGTTTGTGCTTGGTGTTCAAGAGGATGGCACATGGCATGTTTAACACTGCCCTTGGACCAAATACCAATTGGCAAATGGTTTTGCTTTCGATGCACCCATTAGACATGGTTCTTGTTGTAACATAATAGGATTAGTCTAAGATTTTTCCCTAAGATGTTTCACCTTTGGTTGAGGATGTGAAGGATTCCATATATGTGATTAATGATGGGGCTCACACTTGCACTTGGCCTAATGATTTTTTAACCTTGGAACTGAAGGATTCACCTTGGTGGATTGTTGGCAATAATTCTATAATGTTATTTGGCTTTAAGGGACCTCAACCCTAGATAGGGGGGCGGTTTGGATGTGGTGTGAATATGGTGATAGTGATAGTTGTAGGCATTGACCTTGGAGTGCACAACATATATGTTTTTTTATAAATATGGGGGTCCATACAAGTCCCATACAAATGCATTAGTTTTTTTATAAATGGACATGGTTGTTATTTTTTAGGATGATCACTAAATGTTCATCCACTTATGAATCTTCCCAAACTAAGTCGAAACTAATATTATAAAATATTGATGTCATTTGATAAGGTAGATGAATTTGGAAATCCTAAAATAAAATCCCATAATGTCCAAATGAATAGAAAACCAATTAAAGAATTTGAAAATATGTCTTGGGCCAAAACATTTGGGGAAAAAAATAATTCAAAAGGACTTTTGAAAGAAAATGCAATTTTAAGCTTTTCAAAAATCCATAACTAGCATTTGGCTAAGGTATTTTTTTAAATGATTTCAAATTTGACTTTATTGTTTCATTCTTCAACACATATTTAGTCAATGT